>JAJOOS010006065.1:0-16127 GCA_029582725.1 Solanum chiquidenum | reverse complement strand
GAATTCAAGAACTCAAAATCAACTTATCTCAAGAATACTCAAATCTAGGGAAAGTATCCTAGATTACTCTTTTACTGATCTGAAAGTAGATGTAGGGAATGAGGACGAACTAGTCCAACACTATGATAACCTTACATACCTAGAAGAACAAGAATCTTGAAGAATCTTGAAGAATCTTGAAGAAGAACTTGATTAGAAGCCTTGAAACCCTAGCTTGAAGGTAAACAATCAAGAAAAACCTTTCTTGAGATTCTTGAATTAGTTTCTTGAAATATCTATGGCCAAGAATTATGATTTTTATTAGTGAAGATGAAAATCTGATTGTTTTGAGCCTTTTATTAGTCAAGAAATTCGTTTATGGTTTTCTTGGAGGTAAAAGACAAAAACGACTCTTTTTAATATTTTCCCGTCGGCTAATTCGTAACAGCACTGTATAGGTTACTAAAATAGTCATAACGTTTTACTCAGAAATTGGATTGATGAGAAATTGGTGGCATTGGAAACTAGATTCAAATACCTTTAATTTGATAGGTTATGGCTCACGTAACTCTTTATATTATAAGAGATATGGTCGTTTGAAGTTGACCTAAGTAGAATCTTACATCAAAACTTAATGAAAATTCAAGAACACTCATCAAGAACTCATCAAGAACTTAAATCCATAAATTTCATGAACGAAATTACGCTGAATAAATCATGATTGGCGTGTGGGTGAAAGAACCCAACACTATGGAAGCTTACATACCTCTTAGGGATTAAACCCATGGCGAAAATCTGCAACAAAACGCAAGACTCTTGACGAATGCTTTGATCCTCTCCTCTTTTCTCCTCTTTTCTCTTCTTTTCTCTTCTTGAACTCTCAACTAAAACCCTAGACGTATATTAGGATTATAAAACTGAACCTAATCAGATTAGACCCCTAAATTATTACTAAAAATGAATTAAATCTGATTGGGTAAGGAAAAGACAAAACACCCCTCTAAAATCCGGTTTTGACTTTCCTTATCTAGACAGCCCAACTTCGAATGGACATATCTCCCTCATATGATATTGAAACTGAGAAAACTCGGTGGCGTTGGAAATATAATTCAAAGATATCTACTACGGTATCTGATAGAACACCTAACTCATCTTGGGCTAGAAGTTATGAACGTTTGAAGTCGACACAAAACTCATACTTAGCTTAGCTTGCAAAATTTCAGATTTTGCTAATTCCAATCTAGTTCTTTTTTCAACTCAAGGTGCTACATCTAGTGACCTAACCTTAATACTTAAGAAATTTTAAATTCCTTGCAAAAATCTCACTCACTGCAAAAAACGGTTCGAGTCTTAGTTCAAAAAAATTCTGGGATGTTACATTAAGGAACACCCTATTTCAGAATTAGAGCACAAAGGAAGTCCTTCACTTTTGATAATGATTAATTTATTTTATTTTATTTTTTGGGTCATGGGATTTGTGTATTTCACACTTTGTATCTATGCACCCTCGAGGTTACCATACTCTCATGACCAATCTCATGTACCACTGTATTGATACATTTTTGTACAAGGATGAATTATTCATCCTTCTTATTTCTAAGGTGGTTTGGATAAAATGAAACACATCAATTTTTTATTTTTACTAATATTATTAGATAGATTAGGTAATGCCAGATCGTCACCTTTGGTGGTTTTAACATAAAAATGAAGGTCACCTTCTTATGCTAATATAATCCTTTAATGTTGATCATTAATGGAGAAGCCATAAGTTTCAACTCGACCCATGTGTACAAGGAGCAGAACATGGTAGCGGATGCACTAGCTAAGGAGAGAGCCACCAATAGCACCCACGATGCTCCTACTTGTAACGCCCTATATTCTCCATATGCTACTTTTATTTATATGACACTTGACATAGACTTATGGTATAGCTGATGGACCATATTTCTTAGATGAGTAGTGTTGGTTTAAAATAAATTGGAAGGTGTTGTTTGCCTTGCACGTTTCAGCATGTATACTCCAAGTCAACTTCGACGAAAGCATTTAAACTCGAGATAGTAAAGTCGTATTTGAGCTTAAAGTTTAAGTTGAAGTGTTAATTTAAAGAAAAAGGAAGTAAGATTTAGAAAATGAAATAAAATAAGTGAGCTGCTTGCTTGACTTAACTAAGCTAGCAGGTGACAAGTAGGTGCATCACCTACTTTGACTTGTTGACAAGCCCAATGAACCAAGTAGGTGCATCACCTACTAAGACTTAACTAAGATAGTAGGTGACAAGTAGTTGCATTACCTACTTTGACTTATTGGCCAGCCCAAAGGACAAAATAGGTGCATCACCTACTAAGACTCTTTTGACAATGTAATTGGGCCAAGTACACTACCACCTACTTGCATTAATTTGGCCCAAGACTAGAAGAATAAGGGGAAAATGGACAGCCAAGGCCCAATATTCTTAAGTCCAAAAAGTTTCCAAGTGAAAAGTCCAAGTAGGTGGATCACCTACTTGCATTAATTATGGCCCAAATTAACAAGAATGGAAGGATAATTGGCAGCAAGGACCAACAAGTGTTGAAGTCCTCAAAGTCCCAAGTTAAAAGGCAAGTAGGTGGGTAACCTACTTGACAATATATGGCCCAAAATTGGCCAAGAAAGTCGGCCAATGCACCTCCCTTTTAAAGGGATAAAGATTAGATCTTTTGCTTCATTTTTAACTTGTAAAATTTCAGATTTATTAGGTTTCTCTCTTGGTCTTTCTTGGCTTCAAACAGCTTCCCTAAAACACCTTAGGGTTCTTGAATATTGTCCCCCTTTTCAAGTAAAAGTTTGAAGAAGAGTTTCAGTTCTTGAAGTACAAGTTTAGAGGATAAATTTCCAGAAACTAAGGTAAGGTTGCTGCCCATTTTTGCTTCTCTTTAAATACAGGTTTGGGGTGGAGAATTTTGTATATATTTGTCAAGAACTCATGATGGTGATAAATCCTTGAGTTCATTATTCTCTACTATGCTGAAAGAGTTTTGGGGATTGATAGTGGCTGCCTTATGTATATTGTTGTTGGGGGCATCTTGGGTTATCTTGGCAAAGGATGTATGAAGTTGTATTAATATATAAAAGAAGGGTGTGGTGGTTCACCATTTGTGTAAGGGTTGTATGGGCCTATCTTCCGTCAAGTGTTTAGCTACTATTTTTTGAGGGCCTTAATGTGATTAGTTGCTAACATTATCTTAATCATGACTTATATTGTAGATTAGCGCCCAAAAAGGGAGGTTGAATCGTGATATTTGTATTGGTCAGAAAATAAGGTATGTAAGGCTATTCGATTCCATATTCCTTGGCATGAAATATGATATTTGCGATTAATATCAATGAAGTGAATTTCCTAAGTTCTATTCCTACTAAAGGAAACATAGTAGCAGCGTGCGATCTCCAAATAACTAACAATATTTCCCCCCTCCTCCTTAGTGTGTAGAATTACTTCATTACATGTTCATTACTCTATACTTGTGTAATTATCCTCCTATGTGCTAGTATAGAAATGGTATTTGCAAAAGCAAGCTTGGTGAGTTCTCCTCTTAGTCAATTGAAGTCAATTGTGTCATTTAAGCTCATAAGTAATGCATTGATGTTACATATCTCCTTATGTCATTACTATTGCCTTGAAGTTATTATTTTTATGTCTTCTACTATTGGTCCGTACTTCCAAATCTAAAAAATGATTATGATCACCAAAACAATAATCTCAAAGATTAAAGAATCTAACTGAAGAAATCTGTATAATTATGGGTGGCAGCCCAGGGGCAAAAACCTAGCATGGGTCGATCCCAATCGGTATAGAAGGGTTGTAGCTCAGGGGCAGAAGCCTAGTATGGGCCGATCCCAATTGGTATAGAAGAGTGGCAGCTCAGGGGCGAAAGCCTAGCAGGGGTCGATCCCAATTTGTATAATTACGAGGACATCATCCAAGGGGTTAAAACGCCTAGCATGGGTCATCCTCTTCTACCACTGATCAGCTGGTCATTTGCATCACATGCCTTATAAAGATCATAACACACAGAAAAGTAAAGAAATAAATGTAACATACATGCTCCCACAAGAGTAACAAAGGTGGTCTACTTTTCTGATCTATGTACTTATATACGGATACTTAATTTCATTTGAGCCTTATTTTATATATGTTATTGCCTTACTTATTCAATACATTTTTTCATATGGACGTCCCTTACGGGGACACTGCATTTCATGCTTCATGGACATGTACTCCAACTAGTAGGCTTTTTTAGTGGGAGCACATGTACTCAACTGCTATTGGTGAAGCTCCAGGTTGATTCGGGGCTTATCGAGTCTTTGTTACCTATTTTGTTACTGTATGATAGTTAAGGGTAAGGCGAGGCCTTGTCCTTCCCTAAACTAAGGTTTTCTGTCCTTTTTAGGCTTTGTAGACTAATATATATAGTTCAGTTGTGTCTTGTCTCTTAACAAGTTGTGGCCTCAATGGCCAAATCTTGCATATAAGTTTTGGGTCTACTTATGTTGGTTCATATGGCTGCATCCTATGTGAACTTGTCACAACTTTAAGATTGTCATAGTTATATGCATAGCAAGCACAAGTTACATGTTGGTTCTCTTGGGCATTTAGGGCATCGGGTGCCTGCCCATCTTAATGGGAAATAAGGGCTGACAAAAGTGGTATCAGAGCAGGTCATCCTACGGAGTCTACAAAACTGTGTCTGTGTAGAGTCTTGCTTATGGATGTGTTGTGCACCACATTTATAAACATGAGGCTACGGACATGTAGGAGTTGTCTCTTTTCTTTCATTTTTTAGATCGTGCGATAGAGCCAATGTTGTAGGTGAATCGTATCTAACTTCTAAATTATTTTATCATAGCAAAGATGCTGGTTATGAGAAGGAGTAAAAGTACAGTTAATCGAGTAGATGTGGCTTCCCAAGAAGGGACTAGCCAACCACCACCTAGTCAAACTGTTCAAAGTGAGGCTCAAGATAAGTCTCTATCACAGACTTCCCCGACCCCTCCATCTCCAGAAGATCTAATGAGGGAAGCTGCACCTCAAGAAGCCCCTATTAATGCTACCGAGCAAGATTTAAAGAATGCAGTCCAATTATTGACTCGTATAGTTGCTGGCCACGACAAAAGGCAAGAATGTCCAGTTACAGGTACTAGTGGTGTAGATAGAGTGGTTGACACGTGGATAAATGATTTTCTTAATTTAGACCCTCCATCATTCACCGAATCAGATCCTAATGAAGATCCACAAGACTTTTTAGATCAAATCCAATGCACTTTGGATGTTATGCATGTAAATGGTAAAAAAGCACTTGAGCTAGTAGCATATAGATTAAAGGGTGTGGCTATATTGTGGTATGAAGCTTGGAAGAAATCGTGGGGAACAGATGCACCTTCAGCTATGTGGAAAGAGTTCAAAAGGGAAATCCTTGACCATTATCTGCCATTGGAGATTCGAGTGGTCCGTGCAGATCAGTTCTTAAATCTCCACCAAGGAAGTATGAGTGTCAGAGAGTATAGTGTCAAATTTAATTCCTTGTCCAGGTATGATCCTAATGTAGTAGCTACTATGGAGGATAGAGTTCATCGATATGTGGATAAATTAGATTCATTTATGGTTAGAGATTGTACCATTGCTTCATTGAATAAAGATATGGCTATAGCAAGGATGCAAGCTTTTGCGCAAAAATTAGAGGATCAAAGGCAAAGAAGACGGACACAAGAGTTGAAAACAGGGCATCCTAAAAGGGATAGATCCATGGGGCAGTTTACACCATCCCAATGTGAGTTTAGGTCTCGGTTTTATAACAGACCTCCTAGTCCATCAACGTTCTACTCTACAACTAGTGCTCCACCACAGTTTCAAGGGTTTAGGAGCAATCAGTTTGGGCAAAGAAGTGAAAGCCAAGGTTCACAAATAGCAGGTCATCAGGAGCAAGGAAGTACGAGCCAATCAGGGCCTCATCGACAGCCTTGTAAACAATGTGGAAGAAATCATCTAGGTGCATGTAGGTTTGGGAGAAATGTTTGTTTTTGGTGTGGTACACCGGGGCATATGATGTGAAACTGCCCTTATAGGGGCATGTGTGGTGTTGCACAACCTACTACATCAGTTGTTGCATCGTCCTCATTAACACCTTCTTTAGGTAGGGGACTATAGATACCTACAGGTCGTGCTAGGGGATCAACTAGTTCTAGTGGATTTCAGAATCGCGCATATGGTCTGGGGATCAACAAAATTTAGAAGCTTCACCGGACGTGGTTACATGTACATTGTCCATCTTTTCAGATATTGTATATGCATTAATTGATTCGGGGTCTACATTGTCATATATTACTCCATTAATTTCTGGTAAGTTCGAAAGAACATCAAAATTACTAGTTAAGCCATTTGAAGTGTCTACACCGATTGGTGAGTCTATTATAGCTAGAAGGGTTTATCGTAATTACATTGTAGCTGTTTGTGATCGTGATACATTGGCTGACCTTGTTGAGCTAGAAATAGTAGATTTTGATGTTATAATGGGTATGAATTGGTTAGCTTCTTGTTATGCCACGGTAGATTACCGAACTAAGATGGTGCATTTCCATTTTCCAAAAGAGGCAGTCCTGGAATGGAAAGGTAATATTGAGGCACCAAGAGGTAAGTTTATTTCGTACCTTAAGGCAAAGAAGATGATGTCCAAAGGATACATATGTCATCTAGTGAGGGTGAAAAATATAGGTGTGGAGTCACCAAATCTTCAATCCATTCCAGTGGTAAATGAATTTCCTGATGTATTTCCTGAAGATCTTCTGGGTTTGCCTCTAGAACGAGAAGTAGAGTTTGGTATTTATATGATTCCAGATACTCAACCTATCTCCATCCCTCCATATAGAATGGCACCGGCTGAATTACGGGAGTTGAAAGAGCAATTTAAAGACTTGTTAGAAAAGGGATTCATAAGGCTTAGTATGTCCCCATGGGGAGCACTAGTTTTATTTGTATGTAAGAAAGATGGCTCGATAAGAATGTGTATTGATTACCGGCAGTTGAATAAGGTAATGATTAAGAAAAAATATCCCCTCCCTATAATTGATGATTTTTTTGATAAGTTACCAGGTGCTAAGTCCTTCTCAAAGATCGACTTGAGGTCGGGTTATCACCAAGTGAGGGTCAAAGATCAAGATATACCTAAGACAGCTTTCCAAACACGGTATGGTCATTTTGAGTTTTTAGTCATGTCATTCGGGATAACAAATGCACCAGCGGCTTTTATGGATTTGATGAATAGGGTGTTCAATCCATTTCTAGATGTGTTTGTGATAGTATTCATAGATGGCATTTTGGTGTATTCAAGATCGGATGAGGACCATGCTAATCACTTGCGGCAGGTTTTACAAATTCTTCGTGATTGTAAGTTGTATGCGAAATTCTCTAAATGTGAGTTTTGGTTGAAATCTGTGGCATTCTTAGGTCATATTGTATCTAACGAAGGAATAAAGGTTGATTTTTCAAAAGATAGAAGCCGTGAAAACTTATCAAGACCTACAATGCCTACAGAGATCCGTAGTTTTCTTGGATTGGCAGGTTATTACAGAAGATTCGTTGAAGGATTCTCTTCCATTGCTGCACCCTTAACAAAGCTAACTGATTAACGTATCAGGGCACTTCATCCAATACTAAGTGCCAACAATTATTTGTCAATATAATAACCCAACTACGTGAGTTGGGGTCGATCCCACAGACAATAGTGTTTCCTTCTAATTCAATAATAAAAGTATAATGACAATCTCTTCAAGCAAACGCTTCTTGCACTATTAATATTTAAATCTCTAACGCAAGGCTTCAATTAACACTCCAAACTCACACTTCAACACAGACAATCAAACAATAGAATTAAAACTTGGGAATTTTGATCAGCCAATTGTCAAATCTAAACTAAGTGAATGAATGCTACTAGTCACAAAAGGGTAATTTGTCGTGGGTAGGTCGAACCATATGTAAAGTAACTTTGTCTTGAACAATTACCTTCTCTATGTTGAATTCTCTTGAACTTCAACACTAATCAAAAGATGCCGTGCTCTTCTCCCTCATCAAATCCACTCTCTCGAGCTAAATACAAAGGATGTATTACTTGTTTCACTCTCTGGAGCTAAAACCAAGGAAACCCACTACTAAGGATGCTAAGATTGCCACCTTGGTTCCACACCTCTCTCTCGAGCAAGTGCACAACATTGAAATTGATACACGATGTCTCGCAATTCAACTTCGAAACACAACAACAAGTTAGACCCACTTTAAATTAACACCATTCTTCACAACTAACAAACACTCACTAAGTAAATTCAACAATTGGCTTCATGATCAAAACCCTAAGTAGAGGGTTTTAGCCACTCATAGTAAAAATGCAAAAATTCAAATTCATTATCACTCCCATAGTTGGATACAAATGAGAATTATAAAATGGAAATCTATTAAGAATTCTCTATCTTCCAAAATCTCTGAAAATCTTGTTAAAATCACAGAGAAAATTTCCTTTTATGTGTTCTTTCTCTCTCTTTTTCTCTGCTTCCTTTCCTTTTTTCGCCAGAACCAATTTAAACAAGTCTGAAGCATCGCGCTTTAAGACCACTCAGCGAAGTAAGTTGGGTGTCGCCAATAGATCGACGACTCACCGATAGTTCTTTATCTCGCCTTTATTTTTCACTTCTTCTTGGACTGGCTACTGTAACTTTAGGCTATCCAGGTCGAGATCACCGAGTGACTCCGCGATTCGCCCTCTTTCCTTCTATCTCGCCTATCAACACTTACATGAATCTTCCTCAGCACTTTTGGTGACTGGGTTTGTCCTTCGCCAAATAGATCGGTGACTCACCGAATGGCGTTGTTGTTCATTGAAATCGTTCCCATTTTAGCTCCAACATTCTGTAACTTTAAGCGATATCTTGGCAATTTGGCGATTCACTGAATGAAATTGGCGATTGTCAGGTTTTCATTTCTCCATTCCTTAAGCTTGCTTCGTTCCCTTTTTGATCAATCACGTCTATGCATTGTTTCTAAATCCAAATGCCTGAAATTCAAGGATTTATATCATTCATTAGCACTAAACAATCCTTTGAAGACACTAATTTTGTTAAAATAAGGCCCTAAATGAGTCCAAATTATGGACTCATCAACACCGCCAACTTAAACTTTTGATTGTCCTCAAGTAAAACTCAAGTTTAGCAGTTCAAAAAGGATGTCTCAAACAGTGCTACACAAGACTCAATCATGAATGCACACAAAAAGACTCAACTTACTCCTGTAAAGATGAATTGTGCACTCAAAGATTCAAGTTGTGACTCACCATTACCAAAGAATCTCAAGCTCACTATACTTGCTTCAAATGCAAGTTCAAGCTCAACAAAGGTATTCAAATTCCCTAACACAAAGAATGATTCCATATTCACTCAATGGTTCGATCATTTAAAGTTTCAGAATCAAGATCAACACTCACACTTACAAAGATAAACACACAATGCATGAATTCACCCATAGGTTTACCCTTATTTTCCAATTGACTTTTGCTTCAGCTCATTCAAGATCAAAAAGGTTTTTTTAAGGCTTGTAATGGGGCTGAGTGTAAATGTATGGTCATTTAGGCTTATAGGATGAAATTCTCATGAAATATGATGTGAACAACACGTTCTTTTCCTTTCTTCATCATTTTCCTTCAAGCTAAAAAATTCACCTCTTATTCATCTTCCATGGATCATTGGAAACCCCAACTTCTTTATTTTCTCAACTTTATTCCACAACTTTTTCTTTCTTTTTATTTTTCAATCTTTTCTTCTTTTTTTTATATGGAGGGGTTCCATTTTTCTCAAGACATGGGTAAAAAGGACTTCTTTGCATTTTCTTGATTTACCTTCTCTTTTACCACACCCTCAACTTAGGATTTTGGCCTAAGTTGGATATTCAAACAAATCACAAATCATGAGGATTATGGGTAATGGATCAAGAAAGGTTAAGCTTTCATCAAGTTTCTTCCAAGAAAAGGGTAAGGTCAATGGGTGCTCAAAAGAGGTTCACACACTCACAAGGTAAGCCACAAAAGAGGTATAATTCCAAGTTGGTTCACATTCTTTAAAGTTGCCTAAGATCATCTCAAGAAATTTGCATCACTTAGTCGATCGGACCAACGGGGAAAATTCTAGGTGTCATCATACATGGTTCACGGTAAGCTCATCGCACAAGGTATTGATACCAATGTCAAACAAGACTTCACACTTTCGCTAGTGTGCAATGTTCATCACAAGAGACTCGATTCGATACTTGGATAGTGACAATGAGATGCAAAGAGTTCACATATTGTCTATGCAACTTCAATTGGCCTCATCATAGCTGAACATTCATTTCTGTTCGATTATGAACACTATTTGAGTCATCGGTATTGATCAATATCGGTACTCAAATTTGCAAGAGAACAACCACATTCAACACAAACAGGGGAGGTGGCATAAAGAGGAGGAGGTTCGTTCAGTTCACTGACCAATTTCCACTCCCCACCAAAACCATTCAACATTGTCCTCAATGTGGGTAGCGAGCGGGCATTAGCGCAAATAAAACAAAATAGAAACAATAAATAAAGACTAACAAAAAATGAAAACAATTTAGTGTGTAAACAAGTAAAGAAGGGTAATGAGGAATCTTCACTAAATGCCCATTTGGCTACGGAGGAAAATGGTCATCGGACGTGTTGGCGATGAGCCTAATGTTCTTCAGATCGCCCTTAGTTCTAGTAGACTTTACTCTCAGGAAAGGCATGTCGGTGAAGATGCAGGTCGTTCTTGACCTTCAACTTCTATGGCACCATTTATGAATTCTTGTGTCACTCTAAATGGTCCGGACCATTTGGACATGAGCTTTCCAGGAAAAAGTCTAAGTCGGGAGTTGTATAGCAGCACACAATCTCCCACCTTGAATTCTCGCTTAAGTATTTTAGTATCGTGCCATTTCTTCATCTTTTCCTTGTAAAGGGATGCACTTTCATAAGCTCTGAATCTAAATTCATCCAATTCATTTAACTACTCCACTCTCCCCCTTAGGTTTTTGTCCAGTCCAGATTTAAAGCTTTCAATGGCCACAATGCTTTGTGTTCCAACTCAACAGGTAGATGGAAAGATTTACCAAAAACTAGCTGATACGAAGACATCCCAATAGGTGTTTTGTAAGCGGTCCGATATGTCCATAGTGCATCATCGGGATATCGAGACCAATTAATTCTATTGGCATTCACTGTTTTGGCTAAAATGCTTTTGATCTCCCAGTTTGACACTTCTACTTAGCCACTTGTTTGGGGATGATATGAGGTTGCTACTTTGTGTTTCACCCCATACTTTCTCAATGCAGCTGAGAACCACCTGTTGCAAAAGTGGGATCCCCCATCACTAATAATCGCCCTAGGAGTGCCGAATCTCGCAATGATGTAACTTTTCAGAAATTGGACGACGTTTTTTTCTTCATTGTTTGGAAGTGCAACAGCCTCCACCCATTTGGAGACATAATTTACAGCTACCAAGATATATTTATTTGCAAATGAGCTCACAAATGGACCCATGAAATTGATTCCCCACACATCAAATAACTCAACTTCTAAAATAGGAGTAAGGGGTAACTCGTGCCTTTTAGACACTCCACCTTGCTTTTGACATTGAGCGCATTTCTTCACAAATTCATGTGCATCCTTGTAGAAGGACGACTAGTAATATCAACTTTGAAGAACATTAGTGGTTGTGCACACACCACTATGGTGACCTCCAACTGGAGATGCATGACAAGCATGGAGTATTTCTACAAAAAAATATTCTGGAACACACCTTCTAATGATATGATCTGCACACTCTCGAAACAATTATGGTTCATCCCAGAAGTACTTTTTGACATCGAACATGAACCTCTTTTGTTGGTAGAAATTCAGCTCATCCGGCAGTAGTCCGCACATAATGTAATTTGTGAAATCTGCATTCCAGGGAGTTTGTTTGAGAGATATTGCAAACACCTGTTTATCGGGGAAGGTGTCGTCTGTGTAACCCTTAGGCTCATCATTTTCCTTGCCTTCCAGCCTCGATAATGGTCAGAAACCTAATTTTCACAAACTCTTATATCTTTGACCTCAAAGTCAAATTCTTATAGTAGTAGCACCCACCTTATCAACCCTGGTTTTGCATCCTTCATTTCTATCAAGTAACGGAGTGAAGCATGATCAGTGTGAGTGATTACTTTAGTTCCTAGCAAGTATGCTCGAAATTTCTGAAATGCATAGACTACCGCAAGCAATTCTTGTTCAGTGATTGTATAGTTACGCTGAGCGCTATTTAGAGTTTTGCTTGCATAATAAATTGGGTGGAAAAGTTTGTTGAGTTTTTACCCCAATGCCATGCCAGTAGTATCACACATTACTTCGAAAGATTCGGACCAATCAGGGCTGATAATGACCGGAGTAGATACCAATTTCTCTTTCAAGCATTGAAATGCCGCTATACAACTGTCATCAAAATAGAACTTCACTTCCTTCTCCAAGAGTTTGCATAGGGGGTGTGCAATCTTCGAGAAATCCTTGATGAACCTCCGGTAGAACCCGACATGTCCCAAGAAGCTGCGAACACCCTTCACTTGAAATCGGCGGAGGTAGTTTCTCAATTACCTCATTTTTTGCCTTATCGACTTCCAATCCCTTTTGTGACACCTTGTGCCCGAGAACTATGCCTTCCTTCACCAAGAAGTGGCATTTCTCTCAATTCAGAATCAGGTTTATTTCCATGCATCTTTGGAGTACTTGCCCCAAGTGTGCCAAGCATTCCTCAAACGTGTCCCCTACGACTGAGAAGTCATCCATGAATACCTCCATAGAGTCTTCTACCATGTCCACAAAAATGGATAACATGCAGCGCTTAAATGTTGTTGGGGCATTACATAGCCTGAATGACATTCTTTTAAATGCAAACATTTCATAAGGGCACGTAAAGGTGGTTTTTTCTTGGTCTTTCGATGCAATAGAGATTTGGTTGTAACCGGAGTACCCATCTAAAAAGTAGTACTAGCGCCTTTCAGATGGTCGGTCGAGCATTTTATCCATAAAAGGCATTGGGAAGTGATCATTTTCAATCCATGAATTGAGCTTTCGATAATCCATGAATACTCTCCACCCAGTCACCGATTTAGTCGGCACAAGCTCCCCCTTTGCATTTGCGACAAAAGTGATGCCTCCCTTTTTTGGTACACATTGCACCGGGCTTACCGATTTACTATCCGCAATAGGGTAGATCACACATGCTTCCAACCACTTGATGATCACTTTTTTTACCACTTCTTGCATTGGTGGGTTCAATCTCCGCTGATGTTTAACACTAGGTTTACACTCATTCTCAAGCTGAATTTTGTGAGTACAAATACCAGGAGGAATGCCCACTATATCAACAATGGTCCATCCTATAGCTTTTATATGCTTTCGCAACACTTCAAGGAGAAATTTCACCTATCATTCAAGTAAGTCAGCTGCAATGATCACTGGTAAAGTGTTATTTTCTCCCAAGAAAGCATATCGAAGATGAGAGGGCAGTGCTTTCAATTTCAGATTAGGTGGTTCCTCTGTTGATGGCTATACGAGAGGACTCTCTCTATTTTTTTAGGTCAATATCCAACTTGATTGGAGACTTTGAATATACTCCTAATCCAGATAATGCAACTACTACTTCCTCATAGACCTGAGCTTCGGATTCATCATAATTAGCAAGTACAGATTCAAGGGGTTCACTCATGCATATCAAATGGCTTACACTAGCTATCGCCTCATCAATAACATCATTAGTAGACACCACATGGATATTACTTGGGTGTTTCATGGATTTACAAATATGAAAGGTTACCTCATCTTGTTCACCCGAAAGTTTAATTTTCCACTTTCAACATCCACCAATGCTCTCCCGGTTGCCAAGAATGGTCTTCCCAAAATAATGGGAATTTCGGCATCGATCTCACAATCTAAAATCACAAAATCAGCCAGAAAAATGAACCGATCGACCATTACCAAGATGTCATAGAGTATCCCCACCAGATGTTTGATTGATCGGTCCGCCATCAGGAGTCTCATTGTGGTTGCTTTCGGTTCACCTAACCCAAGTTGCTTGTATATTGCATAGGGCATTAAGTTGATGCTTACCCCCAAATCGCATAAAGCTTTAGCGAATTAGAGCATGCCAATGGTGCAAGGGATGGTGAATGCCTCGGGATCTTCTCTCTTTGTGATAGGCTCCTTAGTCATAATTGCACTGCAACTATGGGACACTTCAATTGTCTCAAAATCCAAGCTCCTTTTCTTTGTGACTAGCTCTTTCATGAACTTAGCATATCCCAGCATTTCCAACAATGCTTCCACAAGGGGGAGGTTGATTGATAGTGTCTTGAACACCGACAAGAACTTCTTGAACTTCACGTCTTCATTATTCTTCTTTAAGTGTTGGGGAAATGGTGGAGGTATTTTGGGTAAAGGTTGCATGACTTTTGGAATTTGGACATGTTGTTGTACTTCCTTTTGTGGTTCTTTGGCAATGTTTTGATGGATAAGTAATTCTTGTTCCTCCGTGCATTTCCATTTGTCATGATTTTGAGTATCTTCATTTCCCATCGCGTTACCTATTGCCACCTTTTCTCTATGAGTAACCACAACCAACCCTCTATCGTTATCTTCCATCGCTATCCTCGGTGTCAATTGAGCTGATAATAAACTCAGTTGTCCTTTAAGTATTTTGATGACATCGACATGAGAATTCACTTTACTGTTCAATGATGAAAAATCATCTTTCATCCCTTTCAACAAATCATCAGAGCCCTCAACTTTATTAAGTATACGTGACAATAAATCATTCACCCGGGGGCTGCTTGCACTCCATTTTGATTTTGGACTTTCACTCGAGTGAGTATGATTCTCCTCATGATCATCTTCCCTTTTCCAATAAACATTTTGCTCGGCCCAATCTTGATAATATTCCCTTGGTTCTTCTCCATTATGATAGTTCCAACCTTGATTTCCGCCTCGCTGTTGATAGTGTGAGTGGAAACCCTCCTCATATATTTTGGAGTTCCAACCATGATTCTCCCCCGGCCTTAAGTAACCGGAAGAAGAACCCTTCTCAACTCGAAACACTCCACATGTCCCCTTCATATTCTCTTGTAAAAATTCCATTTGGGTTAACATCTTCTTGATGTTTTCGTCTCTCTCTCTCTTTATCAAGTTGCTCTTGCATTAATCTAAAATAAAATGGAGAGACTTGATCCTCCTTGGTGTACCACACTTGGTTTATTCTAGTCATATCATCTAAAAAAAATGAAGCTACCTCAGATGATTGTAACATTTTTCCTCCTCGTACCAATTGATCAGCCACTCCTTTATTAAACGAATCAAGACTCCGGTAAAAATATTGAAGTAACAAATCATTTGGTATCCCATGATTTGGGCATTTGAGTAATCTCACCCACGTTTCATAGATGGGCTCCCCCTCCCATCGCTTGAAGCTTTGAATTTCCTCTCTAAGTTTCATCATCCTCGACTGAGGAAAGAACCTTGTGTTGAATGCTATAACTAGCTCCTCCCATGATGTAATGGAATTATTTGGTAAATCGGCTAACCATTTATTAGCTTCTCCTGTTAAGGACAATTGAAATAACCGCAGCCAAATTGACTCTTGTGACACATTTTTGAAGGAAAAAGGGTTGCAAGCCTCTTTAAAGTTTCTCACATGCTCATGCGGGTCTTCGTGATCTAGCCCTCCATATAGTCCCCTCATTTGGAGTAGATGAAGAGTCATGCTAGTGACTTCAAATATTCCATTCTCATCAGTTTGTGGGATGCAAATTGCACCCATTCCACTAGATTGAGTTGGGTTGTAGACACTATTGATGTTGTCAATACCATCTCGATGACCTGCCTGGCTATCATTCATCTCTTCCTCACTCATGTTTACTTCAACGTAGTCTAACCCACACTTACACACAACAGTCAGAACTAACTTAATTACAGCCAACAAATTTGAGAGTGTCAAACCTTCAATCAAATAATTCTAAGTAACGCTACTCCTCGGTAGCGACACCATTTTGATTAACGTAT
>JAJOOS010006064.1:0-20278 GCA_029582725.1 Solanum chiquidenum | reverse complement strand
TCGTGTGCATTCCATTATTAGTTAGACTTTCGTTCTTGACTTCGGTTTGTGTTATTCCTTCTTTTCATATTGCCTTTACTTTTCAAGTTCAGTCGGCCTATGATGCCTACTGGGTACCTGTTGTTTTGGTACTCATGCTACGCTCTACATATATTTCGTGATGCAGGTCCGGGCACTAGTAGCCAGCGTTGATCGAGCTTGGAGCAGACTGATCCAGAGATGGGAGTGAGCACACGATGTTTTGTACTATTTCAGTCTCCATTTGTGTATATAGACTTGTCTTTTACTTTTCGAGACAGTCCAGTCTCTGTTGTCCACTTTTGGGACTTGTACTCATTTTGTTAGTAGCTCTGTACTAGTGACTTCCAGGTTCTAGGAGGGATCTTTATTTGTATATATGTTTTGGTTTGCTTCTGCCTGTTTATATTGTTATTTGCCTACTCTTGTTTAGTTTCTACCCTCAGACCCATTACTATTTGTTCCAAGTTACGGGTTGGCTTACCTGCTGGTGGGTTATAGTAGGTGCCATCATGACTTGAGAAATCGGATCGTGACAATATCAAACCTCATCAAAAAATTTATTGTTGCTGGTGTTGTTACTGTTGTTGTTATTATTATTATTAAAGAAGCACAAATTTAATCTTCTTTCAATTACATCGAACCCCTGATTTAGTGCTTGTTTGAATTGGCCTATTTAAGCTAAAATAGTTTTAAAGCACTTTTAGAGTGTGTGAGTGAGTTAAAAATGTTTATAAGCACTTTGTTTTGAGTAAAATTGCTAAAAATTAAGTCATTAGTTAAAAAAATTAATTTATAAATTTTAGCTTATAATTAAAAAATGAAAAGTCAATCCGAACAAGAAGGTTAATCCTGGTTTAGTTACATTAGTACTTTACATATGAATAAACAAAGTCTTTACGCAATCGATCGAATTAGATAGATATCCCTTCAACATAGGTGATCGAAAGGATCTCGGAGACCCACCAAGGTACGAAAACCAGGATCTTTCATAAAACGGATTCCTATTCAAAGAGTGTAGGACCACATGGATAAGATCACAGGTCAATAAAAACTACAAACTAGAAATGTTAACAAGAAGCTAAAAAAGCGAGGCTGCTAAAGAAGAGCTTGTTCCGGTTGCGGATACGAGAATAAGAAGAACGGAAGTACAAGAGGACAAGAAGGAGAAGAGGCAAGTAAAGTTTCATACTAATAAAAGTATTCCCTTATATATATGAGAAGAAAAAGAAAGATTGAATGATTTTTTTTTTAATTTGGTAGAAGTGAAGATGATAATATTGAAGACACCATTTAACAATATTTATTGCTAATAAAAATGACAAAAGAATTACAAACAACCTAATCAATCTCCCTAACACTTTTTTGAGAAAAATTACCAATCTTTAATCATGATAATAACATTATTATAAGTAAGGATGGGTAATTGATTGATCTGATGTCTAACCACTGTGACAAATATTGAAGAATCTGGTAAAAAAATTATGAAGTCATCAAATAAATTTGGATGATCATTGCGACATCTGGCAACCTACACATAAAACAAAAAGATATTCACAAATTATATCATGAAGATCATCTAATAAAATTTGTGTATCCAAATTTAAAATGATTTATCACCTCATTGTAGACTTCATCGATGTTCTTGTTGTGCTCCTTGGTATACATCTTCAGAAATTTTAAGAGGGATATGTAAACATGATCGTCGTTTTGAAAATGTTCCTGCATGAATTTATACCATCAATATTGAATTGTGAACTCATAATTTACTACTTATATGTATATATATATTTGTATGCTTATAAAAGCATGAGACTCTAATAGATATGTTGATCGAACCTTTTCTTTTTCGTATGTGCATTTCATATTAGCTAAAATTATGATAATAATTAAGTAACTCTTAGAAACATCATTAATTACTTTTTTTCATTGTTTAACCCTTTAATTAATTAGTGAGACTCATTATTTTCTCGTACGGGGATGTTAAGAATGCAATATTTTTTTGTATTAATCATAAGCTCATTATTTCATTGTTATAAAACAACAAATTACTTACCTAGTTTTCAGAATTTTTATTCCAATACTCCAAATTCACATTAGAAACTAAAAGTATTTCAAAATACACACTATTTCTTGTTGTTTTAGGCCTTATTTGTTTTCATTAAAATTAAGACGTCTGAATCTAGATGCAAATCTGAATATTAAGATATTTTCTCTAGATTTGAACACTAGATGATTAAGACTGTTTGTTTTTCAACATATGAATGTGTATAATTTATTTATTTGTAAACATAATAAATATATATATTTATCAAGTAAAAAGTAATTAAATATTAGAAAATATGAATTTAATAAAATTAAATTATTATTTGATAAAGTATAAAATATTTATGCTCGCTAGTGATGATAAAGATAATTTATAACTATGGTGATGATAATAGTTGGTGTTAGATGCTAGTAATAGTAATGGTGATGGTAAAGAATACGAGCACAAAAATCATTGAAGGTTAAAGAATTATTATAGTATGTCATAATGTTATCGTGTATTCTTTACTAGACTCTGCATATATATTCATGATCTATGTTCTTTATTGGTTCTTAATGATTATACTAATTCACTTTAAAAATGCCTCATCATAGGAATACATGGAAAACATCAAACACATGAAATGCAAGGAAGGTTTATAGGATTGAGGCTGTGACTTTTTCTAGAAGAGAACAAAGTGGCAAAAAAGATGTGAAAGAAAACAATTTTAAAGGTTTGTGGAAGAAGATAGTAGTTTTTATTTAAAGCATTTAATGCAAACCTAAATAATGAAAATATAATTGTTGATTAAGGTTTGAATACTATTAAGACATATTTATGGATCTGACTGAATCAGAGCCATTAAGACTCAATTAGCAGCAAGATCTTAATAAAAAAAAACGTACTTAATGGGTTAAGATATGAACAATTCAGATTCAGACCTTCATTAAGTGCAACCAAATGAGGCCTTAGTCTTTATTATATTAACTTTGAATGACACAATGACGAAGCTAAAAAATTTGTTAAGGGTGTTCAAAATTTACTATATATCTTGAAAAATTTATCATTAACACAAAATGAAATGGTTTACATTTATCACTTTTTGATTAAAAGGTAGAAAAAATGGTGGCTACACGTTATAACCACAAGACATGTGAGATGCTCCCAAAAGTAATTTAAAAAAAAAAAGGAATCAGACACATTGGTGCACTAAATTAAAGGGTTTCAAATGTCAACAAAGTAAAAAATAAAATCATGCTACAAATAAAAGGTCATAAATCTTTTAAAGTAACTGAAATTAAGAGTTTTTTATATTTGCTTACTTGGCCCAACAATCAGGTGGAGACAACTCAAATGGATAGCTTGTCACAAGGTATCAGGAATCTCATAAACACTCTGAGCAGTATTCTCGATATTGGGAGAGAATTGGCGTTCACCTCTAGAATATGTACCAAATGGTGCTTTTTAGAACCCATTTTCAAGGCAAAATAGCACCAAGTATAAATTGTTTGTGGAGAATAAGAGACAAAAAATACTTGATCGTCATTTTTAAATAGTGAAGCCATGGTATTTGGAGGTACAGAAGGAATTATTTCATCCATGTTTTATTTTCTTAAAGTCTGGATTTAAAAGCCAGTTGGCTAGAGTCCCAATTAAACTTGATATTGGACACTCTTGGAATACTGACCCCCAAATTTGCCTAAGAAACAATTATATTTTATATGTTCCTTTGTAGATTACAACAGTTACATTATGTAAAGCAAATAAAGTAATGACACAATATTTCATCGCGGATATCCACGGCTCATAAAGGGTAAAAAACCACGACCTACACCTCTGTAGGATTTAACTCCACTTCATTAAACTCTGAGCCTCTACAAAAGATTACAAACCTATGTAACCTAAGAAATTATAAACTCTAATTCCTAGATGCCAACAACCAACTAGATCATCGACCCCACTTCAAGTTATGAATTCGGATTACAACTCTTGCAATCGTAGGAACTAACTCTAATTCCTAAACTCCAACACAAACCACTCAAGGTGTATGTTCCCAAGTCTTCAAGTCGCCCCAACTTGAAGACACTATTCCTACTCCAGTTTATACTTCACTGGATCTAGAAAGGATTAAAAATACAACTCGATAAAAACACAGTACAAGCAAACTTGACTTAAGAACTATAAAGCATAAGCCTATGAATATCAATCAGGTTCTTCAATCTTGTTTCCTTGCATTGTCTGCACTTTGTAATAAAAAATCATTCAAATATGAACTCCCTTTATTTGATTGTATTCTGCTTGTAACTCTTTGTTTAACTATGCAGGTTTCTTTGGAGAAAATCTTGCCCTATTTATAGATCAAGGATCTTTCCTTCTTCAATTGTATCTCGATTACTTTTGTAGTGGTTCCTACTTCTTGTAGGATTAGGCATCCTATTTTAACTGGGTTATTAATTTTGTGCTTCCTCTTCCTTGTAGGACTCCTTTAGAAAATGAAACTTTCTCTACTTGTGTCTTGTTGAAAAATCAATCCCTCCACTGTTTTATAACTTCTAATTCGTGTGGCTGACGTTCTCTGTATCCCAATCAGATACTGTATAAAAGGAACATGTCAACGCAACCTGCTCCTTTCATATGTTCCCTTATTTGTCAATCATCAAAATCTTTCTCAATCTAATAGGCACTCAATAGGCGACGATCTGGTAACTTCAAAAGAGACGTATTTGACATTCTTTGCAGGACATGGTTTGTTCAATCGTATATTTGACACAAACCCAACGTCAAGCTGAAAATTATCAAGTGAGTCAGAAATGGGTCCAAATCAGTTGAAGCAGATAAGTATCAGCTCTATTAGCACATATTGTATCACATGAAAATGGCATCAAAGAGTCGTATCAGCTGAAAATTGTGTGAAATAGTTGTATCAACGTTGATAGCAATATTATCTTAAACTCTTAAACTCCATACCATTATCTCAAGAACTCATCAAACCCATCTTAATTCAAGAACGAACACAATATTTCAAGAACACTAATCAAGAACTCAATTCATTCAATTTTGAGAACGGAATTGCTTTAAAAAACATAATTGGCGTGTGGGTGAACGAACCCAACACTATGAGAACTCACATACCTCTTAGGGATCAAACCCTTGGCAAAATCCGCAACAAAACTCAAGAATCTTGATGAACGCCTTGAACTTTTCTCTTTTTCTCCTCTTCTCGAACTCCTCTCAAAACCCTAAGTGTATTTTGATTTATGAACACTGACCCAAATCAGAGTTGACCCCTAAAACATTACTAAAAATCAAATTAATCTGATTGGGTTAGAAAAAGACCAAAATACCCCTCATTTTTGGGTAACTTTCCTTATCTGGACTGCCCGACTTCAAACGGGCATATCTCCCTCATACGAACTCAAAAATTAGCAAAATTGGTAGCGTTGGAAAGAGGATTCCAATAAATTTCATTTTATATCTTATGGACCACCTAACTCATCCTATACCGAAAGTTATGGTCGTTTGAAGTAGATCCAAAACTTATAACTCAATCATAACTTGTAAAATTCCAGATTTGGCTATTTCCAATTTAACGTTGTCTAAATTTAGCTGTTTATAAGGCGGGATGTTACATTATATATACTATTTCAAATTAGTTGGATTTTTTCAACTACCTCAAGTGGTAACATGTTTGACATAGGCAATTTCTACGACGGAACGGGGTTAGACAAGTTGACTAAACACTATGCAGATGTTGTTTTCAGGTTCAATTTATTTTTTCGTGCCTGAAAGTAAAAAGGATTTTTCCTCACATATAGAATTTCTGGGAAACTTGAGTTTAAAAGATCGTGCTAGGGTTGTGATGGCACCAAGAACATGTTGGTTCCATCACAATGTTTTACAATCCCAACATGATTTTTCAAACTTAGGCTCCGTAGAAACTATGCATACGAGGCAAAATCGTTTTCACAATCAGGCAAGAAGAAAACATGAACCCTATTGCAACATTTGCATAGTGTTAAGTTAACTTATTTAACCCTATTCCGACATAACTATGGACTACATCAGGATTGTAGAAAGAAACATGTCATCACTTAAGTTTAACCGACACAATAAATATAAAAAGAATAAAATGTGTTGTTTCCATGAAAAAATAGTAAACTTATTTATTTATATAGTTGTGGTAGTATTTTTGAGCATATTATAACTATTAAAGGTAATAAGACACAAGAAACTAACTGAAGAAAAAATAATAAGAATTATATATACTAGTTCCAATTAGTTGAATAATGACCCATAATTCTTAGCTAATAAGAAAGCTAATTACTAGTTACCACACCTCTTTTTTCATTATCAAAAGACGAAGAAGAAATGGTTTTTTCAATTTAAGTGATGGTTTTGAATAGAGATTTTTTATTTATAGAGTTGTCACTTGGAATTGAGTTATAATGTTCCAAGTTACCTCTTTTAATCTCTAATAAAAAGGAATTAATACTTTTATCGGTCTACAAAAACAAAAGACCGAGTAAAGAATTTTGTTGACCTAGGAAAGGTACAAGGCATCCCTGAATCATGTGGTGCTAAAACAGTTGTTTTTCAAATTATTTCTAGACAGATCATTTGCCTATGTTTCACTTAAATTATTAAATTTTATTAGTCTTGACTCTTGACTCTTGACTAGGAAACAAAGTTGCGACCTCAACTTCGACATACACTTATCAAGATGAGTAAATCCGATCTGTCTTTGTATATCACTCCTAAATATAGAGTTTACATGTTCGTTGAATCAAAAAATTATATGTTAAAGAGGCTTTGGGTCAAAACATATAAATGCGACCATCCCATTTTATTGATTGTGTTTATATAAGGCACAAAGTTGCGACTTTAGTTAAGACAAAATATTATGAATGATCTCGTTAGTGCTTATCATTTGGATAGATTATTTTAATAAACTGGGACAGTTGATTTTATCACTCTTTCTTTCTTTGTTCTCATTAGTGATTAAATTAAAGTTGAGGCCATAAAAATTAATTTTAGGCCTAGGAAATTTATAACTTAAGAAACTAATGTCTCAAATTTACTGTTATTTCAAGTTTACCAACAACAAATTGGAAAGAAATAACTAATTTAATTGGAAGATGATTCAATATTAATCAAAACGAGAAACTAAACACAGAACAGATACATTAATTAATTAAAGATCATTCAAATCCTTGAATTATTTGGCAAGCAAAACAAAACAAAGCCGACAAATAAAACCTAATTATGATTAGCTACTACAGGCATTTGATTCAAAAAATATTTTTTTAATATTAGGAAGTCTTTTCCCACTCAAATCTGACCACAAATGAAAAGAAAGTCTTTCTTAAACAAACAACAAAAAGAAGTATGTAATAAAATCTACTCATTCAAAGAGAAAAAAAGAAGAAGAAGATATCATTCGAATATATAAATGAGAGGGATAGTTAAAGATTAGACCTTCAAATGTCGAGGAAGACAGAGATACAAATAAATGGTGAGCATATAGGTTTTGAGAAAGGATCTATATGTTACTGCAATTGCTCCTGTCGTTGTTTATTAAGAGTCCCCTCAAAGAAGGTCGTTTTATTTCCTTTTATAGACTAGGCTTAGGGTATAGACAGTTAGGGATGTCAAATTGGAATTGGCCCACAAGGTCGATCCCATCCAATTTGTTATTAGGGCTGGGCTAGGATAAAAAAATTAAAGCCCATTTAAATTCAGGGCTTATAATCCTGACCCAAGTAAATCCTTGACCCTTGAGGCTTGATATAACATATACTAGATTACTAGTACTAGTACATTGAAGACTTAAAGGCTTAAAGCCTTAAAAGGCTAAAGCCATTACCCTTGAAAAGTTAACTCCCTAATATCTAATTTACCGTTTTTATATTCTTGAACTACAACTTTTCATCCTCATTACTGTTATTGTCTTAATAGGAATTCTCTTTTTACACAACCTCTGGAAGAAGAAAAAAAGTTTGAAAGGATCTCATTTGATCCATATATGCTTATAATACTATTGAACCTCCTCTATGCCTCAACATCCAACAAAATCTCGCCACAGAGAATTTACTTGAACTATTATCCATCTACCACGGCTTCTCCCAACAATTTTGATCAACAAAAACATTAACTTTTTCTTAAATGTTTTGATAGAATTTTTATAGGAACATTTCCAGTAAAAAGTTTACTATTTCACTTCCTATTCTGTCTAAGTTGTTAGATATCCTCTAATTTCAATTGAAAGAGGTCTGAAATAGGAAGATAATAATACAATTATCCCAATTGTGTCCAATTTTTAAATCGGACATTACCATGACCACTCTTAATTTCCCACCAAATTTCCTTGTTGATGTTCCCTCTATCTCAAACACAAGCTTTCAAGTTTGTGACCCCCTGCACCATTCAACTTCTTGAGGTCTATGCCTCTTGCAGTATTTATTCCACATAAAATTGGAACACATAGATTTTTTTATTCTAAAGTTTCACGCAAGCTTAGCAAATAATAATTTGAAAACATCAAAGAGAAATCTCAAGCCTAATCCCTCTTCGTCTTTAGACAAATAACAATCAGACCATGAAACACAATGTTTACTCCTCTCATCTTCTTTAAAGTTCCACAACCTTGCAAATGATCTATGCAAATCATAAATTTCACACTTAGGAGGTATGATGAAATAAAGAAGATAAATAGGTAAACTTTACATGACATTGTTAATGAGCACATATTTATCATTAAAGAAGAATAATTTCTCTTTCCAAATATGCAATTTACTCTGCACCTTTTGTATAAGTTTAAAAAAATGGCTTTATTTTCCTAGCATGTCTAATGGGGCAACCAAAATAAATTAAAGATGGAATATACCTTTATTACAACATGTATAATTTTCTATATATCTCTTGAATGATATTCCTAACAGTTTTATGAAAAACATAAAAGGAGCTTTTGTCTTTATTTACTTTTTGTACAGATTGTCTCTCATATTCACCAGTGATTTTCATGATCAATTGAACACTAGTTTTGTCAGCAGAGGCAAAAATAATAGTATCATATTAATGTTCTCACTCTATTTAGGTAACCCAGAGCTCTTAAATGGTCTGTTTTAAAAAAATATTTAAAGCCGTTAAAAAATTTCTCAGCAGATATAATGTATAAGGTTGGAGATAAGGAATCTACTTGTTTTACCCCTCTATTATAATAAAAAAAATCATAAGCACGACTATTAATCAATACGTAGTACCAACTCATAGAATTGAAGCCCATTTTTCTAGCACCTTTATGATAATTCCCCATTACTCGGTCATAAGTTTTTGTCATATTCAACTTGAAAACAATATTAATTGGCTTACCTGCTTTTTATATATTAAATGAATTTCTAGGCCGATAAAACATTTTATGATATATTTCTCCTTCTTACAAATACTGACTGATTCTGAGGGATTAGTTTGGATAGTAAAGCTTCAAGTCTATCATATATCAATCTATATTCAAAAAAAAATCTTAGACTGATAGGCCTTGTAAAAGGTTTGGATTAGATTATATTTTTTAGTATAAATATCAATTTTGTGTGAGTAATTGACTTAGGAATGATATATCCATTAAAGATGACAATCACCACTATACAGATATTGTCACCAATAATCTTCTAACATAATTGATAAAATGGTCATTTGGCACATTGAAACTACTTTTATTGAGCTTAAAAACCACTATTTTGACTTCATCAGCAGAACATGAATGATATTAACTAAATCAGCTCCTCAGTTATTAATTTTGGAACCATTTCTAATAAAGAGACTGTAACGACATCAAAATTCTCTGTAAAATTAATCTTGAAAAAAGGAGTCAATTCAGCATGAGCATATTTCAACATGTCATGTTCTGAAAGACTATATGCTCCTTTATATTTATTTCTTCAAAATATTCTCAAAGGTTCTTTTACTCCATTTAGTAAGAGTAACGTTAGTCTTCCTCATTTTAAACTTAAAATTTAAAAAGACATCTTCTGAGTAAATAAACTCCCAAACCTCTCTCACAACAACATTTTTAAAATTATGATCTTTCACGCAATATTTCAAAAATCTAATAAGTTTTCTCCTAGGAGAAACTTGATTACTACAAGAAAGAAGAAATGGTGCATGATTAGACCAGTTTTAGCTAAGTACTTCATATTCATAGTGCCATACATCCCAAATAAAATCTTTATTAACAAGAAGTCTATCAAATCTTTTAAAAATTGTGACACCGCAACTTAAGATAAGAAGTCCACATTGATAAAACATAAGAGAGATGTTGGGTATATAAGTAAGCAGACCTTACCAACTAGTGACACAATTATAATTGTGCAGACCTAGGTCTAAAGCGGACAATGTCACTAGCAAACTTGGTCATTAAAAGTGGTATCAGAGTCACTCCTATGTCAGTCTTATCGATGTGGGCCACAGTTCAATTGAGTTTAGAATAAAATCAATAAGGCAAGGTAAATCTTAGTGCTGATTCTAGGCAAATTCCAAGTGGTGGGGCAACCTCAGCGAGGACGCTAATTCCATAAAGGGGTGTATTTGACACCCCAACATAAGATAAGAAGTCTCATATTGATAAAATATAGGAAAGATGTTGCGTATATAAATAAATAGACTTTATCAACTAGTGACGCATTTTAAATCGTGCAGGCCTTGGCCCAAAGCAGAATATATCACTAATGTATTGGGCCATTATAGTTTCTATTTAATAACTTTTGATTAAATCCATTCTCCCTTGAATAAACTAATTACATAACCATTAATGAATGTGTATGAGTAAAACCGTTAGGGGATATTCTGGAGAAAAAAAATATCTCCTTTTGATTCAATAGATAATTTCAAAAAGCTCTTTCAATTACTTGAAAGAAATAACGATTCAATCCAAATAAGATAGTGAAGAAATATTTGCTAATTTATATCTCTTTTGATTGAACAAACTAGCGAACAACTATGCAACTCAATTTAACATCCATAAACAAACTCAAGCATAAAACAAGGATTAACATAAAAAAATTATTCATCAATACACCACGTTTGTCAAAATTATTTATGGAATATCAAACCTCATCAAAATATTTATTGTTGTTGTTGTTGTTATTGTTGTTGTTATTAAAGAAGCACAAATTTAATCTTCTTTTAATTATATCGAACCCCTGATTTAAAGCTTGTTTGAATTGGCCTATTTTAAACTAAAATAGTTTTAAAGAACTATTAGAGTGTGTGAGTGAGTTAAAAATGTTTATAAGCACTTTGTTTTAAGTCAAATTACTAAAAACTACATCATTAGCTAATACTTTTAATTTATAACTTTTAGCTTATAAGTAAAAAATGAAAAGTCAATCCGAACAAGGAGGTTAATCCTATTTTAGTTACATCAGTTCTTTCCATATGAATAAACAAAGGCTTTACACAATCGATCGGATTAGATAGATATCCCTTCAACATAGGTCATCGAAAGGATATCAGAGACCCACCAAAGTATGAAAGCCAGGATCTTTCTAAAAGCGGATTCATATTCAAAGAGTGCATAACTACATGGATAATGTAACACCTCAGAAATCAGACTTAGAAAATGCAGCAGAAAAATACCAGATCCAGTGAACCATGACAGGGTTCACCGACCGTGAGAGGGACCATGATCTGTTGACCTGCACGTAGACTCAGCCCCTTCCTAGAATAGGTGGACCACGGAGCTCTTCACCAGCCGTCAACAGCCTCACGAATAGTACTGGAACTCGTGGTTGCCAGGCAGAGACCACTTCGCCCAGACGTCAGACAACGGAACAATTCATGAGTCGTGGTCCTGACAACGGCCCGTGGTGGCACCCATGGAATCCATCCTAGAAACCAGCATCTACTGGACCAAGGACCACGACCTTCTTGACGATCTGTGGTCCCTTTGACGGTCCACCAGAGGGGCCCATAGTCAGCCTTGTCAGGTTTTTAAGTAGGGTAACTTTAATCTTTTCCCTATGCGTTGGACCCCTAAACTACGTAGTTTTGGTCAGTTTTAGTCTAGAAACTAAATTAGATCCTAACCTAATCAATCATTCACCATAAATTCATCGATATTAGAACAAAACAGAGAGAAACAGTCGAGCAGCCCTAATCCAAGAATGCAGCAAAATCTCATCAGTTCTAACCCCAAAATTGAAAGATTTCTCCGTAATTTCATCACCATGTATGTGGAATTTCACTAGTGGGTTCCTTTCACCCATTAGGTCCCTAGATTTCAGTCAGATTCTTGATTCTCTACAACGTGTAGGGTTTCTAGAATTTCAGCAGACTACTATGATTTAGTTATTTTAACGTTCCTAATCATATTATGATGTCTTAAGTATTGTTTTTGCATAGATTCTTGCATAAACTCAGAACCCTTATTATGTAGTTCTTCTAGTTCATGAATTACATTAGCTAGGACAGATAAATAGATATACATGCCTCAGTTTTCGAATGTTTCATTATTAGAAATAAATGTTGCATTTTCAGAATTTGCATGTCAGATTATTAAGCTATCTAGTTTACTTCAGTTATGTTATAATTTACACATATTCAGTAGGAAGTAGGCTTATACCGAGTTGGACTAGGGTCAATCACCCTCATAGTCCAGAACTACGTGCCTCGTAGGTTAAGTCCCCTCTGTGGGCATCAGTTTTAGTGATCACATCAATCATGCCACTATACCTCTAGTAGGGTATATTGGGTCCTCTCGATGAGGTGTATACATTGGACTACACATTTAGCTCAAGTGATTTTATGTCGATTATTAGTAGCTCCCACAGACAAATTCTAGTGTATTGACGAGGTTATCAGTTACAATCCTCTATTCATTTTCAGTATGTTATAAACTTGGTCATTACATTCAGTTAGTTCATGTTTAGTGTTTTCAATATAGTATCATGCTCATCTTATATTATTGCTCAGTTATATGCTTTGTTCAGTTATGTCTATTGTTCAGCTTTATTCTATCTTGCATGCTCATTACCTTTCAAGTACTAATGCATACTCTACGCTACACCTTCTCGTGATGTAGGTTCAGGTCCTCAGCATTCATACCACGCGTAGATCGGTTCCTGATCTTCACTTCAGCAACATCAGTGGTGAGTCCTCATTCTTCGAGGATGATAGACATGTATCCTTTACTTTTAGTCCTTAGTTTTAGTTTTCCTAGATTTAGCTGGGGTATGTCCCAGTATCTCTAGTCAGTTAGAGGCTTTATTTCAGACATAGTTAGATTCAGTTTTAGCTTTAGAGTTTGATATTTCAGTTGTCATTAAACTCACAGTTATTCAGATATTAATGAGTATTCCCTATTATTTCAGTTTTATGATGATTTAAGCTTATGTTTAGTACTTTCTTAATTAATTTTTCTTTAAGTATGCTTATAATATGCCAGCAGAGTCAAAAACTTGGTATCAGAGCACTAGGTTCAAGAGTCCTAGGATGTCCGAAAAGCCACACCAAGTAGAGTACTTTTCATGGATGTGAAGTACACCACATCCAATGAGAGGGAGGCTACCAAGTGTTTTAGGAAAACTTTACTTTCTTTGCTATTCTTCTCGTGTGTGGGTATGATCTACCTTCTAACTCGTCATTATGCATTTCAGATCATGCCTCCTCATTGAGCTTACACACAGAATGAGAATGCCCGCAATGCTAACGTAGTTCCTCCAGTCCTAGATCAAGAGGTTTTGAAGGCAGAGTTTCGGAATTCTATTCAACTTTTGGCTCTGAGTGTGACTAACCAGAACAATCAGCAAGCCCCAACTCCTACCAATGCTAATCATGGGTCAAATGAAGCTAGGGTCCGTGATTTTGTTAGAATGAATCCTCCTGAGTTTCTAGGATCGCAAGTTGGTGAAGATCCCTAGAACTTCATTGATGAGGTTAAAAAGATCTTTGGAGTGATGCAGGTAACTAGGTATGATAGGGTTAAGTTTGTATCTTAGTAGCTTAAGGATGTGGCTCACATTTGGTTTACTCAGTGGAAAGAAAACAGGGGTACAGATGCACTTACTATTACTTGGGAGTGTTTTAGTGAAGCCTTTCTGGACAAGTTCTTCCCAAGAGAATTGAGGGAGGTGAAAGCTCAGGAGTTCATGAATTTGAGGCAAGGTAGCATGTCAATCCAAGAGTACGGACTCAAGTTCACCCAACTCTCCAGGTATGCTCCTTACATGGTTGCCGATTCCAGGGCTCAAATGAACAAGTTTCTGCATAGGGTATCCAACTTAGTGAAGACGGAGTTTAGAAATACTATGTTGCTGGAGCATATGAACATCTCTAGGCTCATGACTTATGCTCAACAGGTTGAGGGAGATAAGCTTAGGGAACAGGCTAAGGAGAACAAAAAGGCTAGGACAGGCAACTACGAGTATTCTCAACAGAAATCGGGTGGTGTAAATCGCTCCCAGGTTCAGCAAAAGCCTTCAGCCACAACACCTTCATCAACTAGTATTCCATCCTCCAGGTTTCAAAAGGATAAAAAAGGTGGGGCATCAGGCTCTAAGTCTCAAGGGAGTGTTTCAGGTACTAGGGCATACCCAACTTGTCCTAAGAGTGGTAAGAACCATCCAGGCGAGTGTCTTGCAGGAAAGGAAAGATGCTTTGGGTATGGTCAGACTGGTCACAGGTTGAGAGATTGTCCTTCTTCTAAACAAGCTCAAGGAGGTAATAATGGTATAGCTTAGTCCACAACTTTAGCAGCACCATCCGGTCGCCCGACTCAGCAGGGTAACAAATCTGGTACAGGTGGCAGTCAGCGCCATAATAGGTTGTATGCTCTTCAGGCTCGCCAGGATCGGGAAGATTCTCCTGATGTGATCATTGGTACGTTATGAGTCTTTCACATAGATGTTTATGCTTTGTTAGATCTAGGGGCTACTCTTTCCTTTGTAATTTTATAAATAGAAGTAAACTTCGGTGTCAACCCAGAATCTCTCTCAGAACCTTTCTCAGTCTCTACTCTAGTCGGTGACCCAGTTATAGCTAGACGGGTATACAGAAATTACCCTGTCACTGTCTCTCTGAGAGTCACCTCAGCAGATCTTGTAGAGTTAGAAATGGTAGACTTTGATGTCATTCTAGGCATGGATTGGTTACATTTATGTTATGCCTCAGTTGATTGTAGGACTAGGATCGTTCGTTTGCAGTTTCAAGATGAGTCAATCTTAGAATGGAAGGGTAGTAGCTCAGCGCCTATGGGTTGATTCATTTATTACCTTAAGTCCAGAAAGATGATCTCTAAGGATTCAAGATTCGAAACCCCAAATCTTGAGTCAGTCCCTGTAGTTAATGAGTTCCTAGAAAATCATCCTGGAGTTCCTCCTGAAAGGGAAAGTGACTTTGGAATTGATCTCCTTCCAAATACCCAGCCCATTTTATTCCTCCTTACAGAATGGCTCTAGCTGAGCTTAAGGAATTGAAAGAACAGTTAAAGGACCTTCTAGATAAGGGCTTCATCAGACCTAGTATTTCCCCATGGGGTGCACCAGTATTATTCATGAAAAAGAAAGATGGTTCTCTCAGGATGTGCATTGACTATCGGTAGTTGAACAAAGTCACAATCAAGAATAAGTACCCTATCCCTAGGATTGATGACTTGTTTGAACAACATCAGGGTGCTAGTCATTTCTTGAAGATGGACCTCAGATTCGGTTATCATCAACTCAAAGTCAGAAATAGTGACATTCCAAAAATAGCCTTCAGAACTCGGTATGGTCATTATGAATTTGTAGTTATGTCTTTTGGACTAACCAATGCTCCTGCAACTTTCATGGATTTGATGAACAGGGTGGTCAAGCAGTATTTGGACTTGTTTGTTATCGTCTTTATTGATGATATACTCATTTACTCTAGGAATGAGGAAGAACATGCAACTCATTCGAGGGTTGTCCTGTAAACTCTCAAAGATCGCTAGTTACTCGCTAAGTTTAGCAAATGTGAGTTGTGGTTGAAATCAATTGCTTTCCTTGGGCATATAATGTTAGAGAAGGAATCTGAGTGGATTCTTAGAAAATAAACGCAGTGAAACGATGGCCCAGACCTACCTCTCCTACAGATAGCAAAAGTTTCTTGGGTTTGGCGGGTTATCACAGAAGGTTCGTGGAAGGATTTTCATCCATAGTTTTTCCATTGACTAAGTTGACTCAGAAAAAGGTTAACTTTCAGTGGTTAGATGATTGTGAGAAGAGCTTCACAGAACTGAAAACTAGGTTGACTACAGCTCATGTTTTGACTCTACCAGAGGGTTCAGATGGTTATGTGATCTATTGTGATGTATCCAGAGTTGCCTAGGTTACGTGCTGATGCAGTGAGGTATGGTTATATCTTATGCTTCTAGACAACTTAAGGTGTATGAGAAGAACTATACGACTCATGACCTCGAGCTTGCACCCGTAGTATTTGCCCTTAAGATTTGGAGGCATTACTTGTATGGTGTTCATGTAGATGTCTTCACAGACCATAAGAGCCTTCAATATGTGTTCACCTAGAAAGAGTTGAATCTTTGCTAGAGGATATGGCTTGAGTTCCTCAAAGACTATGATATGAATGTGCTTTATCATCCTTGTAATTCCAATGTAGTAACAGACGCTCTTAGCAGACTATTTATGGGTAGTGTAGCACATGTTGAGGAAGAAAGAAAGGAACTAGCAAAGGATGTTCACAGGTTTGCTCGCTTGGGAGTTCTCTCTTTATGAGCATATCAGATGGTGGTGTAACAGTTCAGAATGGGTCAGAATATTCATTGGTATTGGAGGTTAAGGTAAAGCAAAAAAGTGATCCTATATTGCTTCAACTAAAGGGTGCAGTCCATCATCAGAAGGTTGAGGTTTTCTTCCAAGGGGGAGATGATGTGCTTCATTATCCAGGTCGTTTATGTGTTCCTAAGGTGGGTGAGTTGAGACAATAGATTCTTGCAGAAGCCCATAAATCCAGGTATTATATTCATCAAGGCGCCACTAAGATGTACCATAATCTGCAGGAAGTCTTTTGGTGGAATGGCATGGAAAGGGATATAGCAGATTTTATGGCTTAGTGCCCCAATTGTCATCAGGTGAAGGTAGAACATCAGAAACTAGGAGGTATGACTCAAGAGATCAACATTTCTACATGGAAGTGGGAAGTGATGAATATGGACTTCATTACAGGTTTACCTAGTACTCACAAACAATATCTCCATTTGGGTGATATAGTTGACAGAGTTACTAAGTCTGTGCGCTTTTTGGCTGTCAAGACTACAGATTCAGCGGAGGCCTACGCCAAGAGTTACATTAATGAGATAGTCAGGTTGCATGGGGTTCCTTTGTTTATCATCTCGGATAGAGGTCCTTGGTTTACCTCTCAATTTCTGGAAGTCATTTCAGAAAGGTCTTTGTACTCAGGTTAATCTTAGCACAACATTTCATCCACAGACGGATGGTCAGGCAGAGCGTACCATTCAGACCTTAGAGGACCTGTTGAGAGCTTGTGTGATCGACTTCAAGGGTAGTTGGGATGATCACCTTCCTCTTAAAGAGTTCGCCTATAATAATAGTTACCATTCTAACATCTAGATTGCCCCTTATGAGGCATTGTATGGGTGTAGATGTAGATCTCCAGTTGGTTGGTTTGAAGTAGGTGAAGCTGCCTTGATAGGGCCAGATTCGGTTCATAATGCTATGGAAAAAGTGCAGCTCATCAGAGATAGACTTAAGACAGACCAGAGTCGTCAGAAGTCCTATGCATATGTAAGGAGAAGGGACTGGAGTTCCAAGTTGATGATTGAGTTTTCCTGAAAGTGTCACCTATGAAGGGGGTGATGAGATTTGGCAAGAAAGGGAAACTCAGTCCTAGATATGTAGGTCCTTACAAGATCTTAAAAAGGGTTGGTAAAGTGGCTTACACTACTAAAAAAATACTAAAAAACGACGGACAAAAAAGCGACGGACGGTGTCGCTCCAAAAAGTGACACCATTTGTCACACTGTCCGTCACTTTTTAATAAAAATAATTATTTTTAAAATTATTTTACAAAATGCAACGGACGGCATCTCTTAGTCCATCGCTTTTTTTTGTGGATTTTTGCGCTAAATTTATATACAATTAATTATTATTTATTTAATATATATAGAGACGCCATCCGTCGCTTTTTATTAAAAATAATTATTTATAAATTAAAAAAAAGATGCTTTCCGTCGTTTTTATTTTATTTTATTTTATTAATTAGTTTTTTTAAAAAGCGACGGACGGCATCTCTTAGTCAGTCGCTTTTTGGTCAAAATATCTTGTCAAACATTTTTAAAAAGCGACGGACAACGTCTCTTAGTCTGTCGCTTTTTGGTCAAATATTTTTTAAAAAGCAACGAACAAAGAGACGTTGTCCATTGCTTTTTTTAAAATTATATTGAACCAAAAGCGGAGTTTCCCCCCATTTTCCCATTTCTCTTTCTCTCTCTTCCCTCTTCTCTCCCTTCTCTCTAAAAACCAAATCGTTGCACCGCCGCCGCCCCACGCCACCCCACGTTGCCATCGTCATCGCCCTTCTCTCCCTTAGCACTAGTCTCGTCGCCGCCTTGCCCCGCCGGTGCCAGCGCCGCCATCCGTCATCCCACTCCCTCTTTTCCTTAGCTTGTTAAGGTTAGGGTTTAATTTTTGTTTTTTTTAATTCTAGTAATATTTGATTTGTTAAATAAATTAGTATATTGTTTTGGTTTGATGAATTGTATTATTCAATTGTTAATTTGTATATTTGATTATTGTTAGTTAGGGAGAGAATTGGAGATTTTTTATTTTAGGGTTTTCTTCTAAATTGGGATTTTTTTTAATATGATTGTGAATTGAGTATTAGAAGTTAGAACTAACAAATAATTAGAAGTTATAAAGTAAAAAGTTAGATTAGTTGCATTTTCCAACTTTGAAATTCTTGAATTTCGTATGTTTGATGGTTGAAGTTAGAAAAACATTGAATTGTATATGAAAGTTAGATAACTTTGAATTAGAAAAATATTAGATAGTATATGAAAGTTGAAATTAGATTAGTTGAATTTTCCAACTTAGAAATTCTTGAATTTAGTAAGTTTGAAAGTTGAAGTTAGAAAAATATTAAATGCAATTGTACATGAAAGTTAGATTACTTTAAAGTTACAAAAATATTGGATAGTATATGAAAGTTGAAATTAGGATAATTGAATTCTCGAACTTAGAAATTCTTGCATTTGAAGTTTATATAGAACTAATTTTAGAAATTAAACATGAACTTGAATTTTTGTAGGATTTTAGAACTTTAGGTTATGAACATTAGAAAACTTGAATTATTGTAGGATTTTAGAACTTAGGTTGTGAACTTTAGAAATCTTGAATTATTGTAGGATTTTAGAACTTTAAGTCGTGAATTTTTGTAGGATTTTAGAACTTTAGGTTGTGTGAACTTTAAAATCTTGAATTATTGTAGGATTTTAGAACTTTAACTTGTGAACTTTATAGAACTTGAATTTTTGTAGGATTTTAGAACTTTAGGTTGTGAACGTTGAAAATTTTGAATTATTGTAGAATTTTAGAACTTTAGGTTGTGAACTTTAGATAATTTGAATTTTTGAAGGATTTTAAAACTTTAAGTTGTGAACTTTAGTGAACTTTAATATTTGTAGGATTTTCGAACTTTAGGTTGTGAACTTTAGAAATATTTAATTATTGTAGGATTTTAGAACTTTAGGTTGTGAGCTTTAGAAATCTTGAATTATTGTAGGATTTTAGAACTTTAAGTTGTGAACTTTAGAAATCTTGAATTATTGTAGGATTTTAGAACTTTAGGTTGTGAACCTTAGAAATCTTGATTTGTAGAATTTATGAACTAAGTATTAGGTTGAACTTCAGAAATCTTGATAAAATGTAATATTTATGAATTATTTAATTAAGTTTGAACTTAATTAAAACTTTGAACATAATTTGAAGTTCTAATTACTTGAAATCTTATTGACCTTGGTATATATTTGAATTTAATTAGAACTTTGAACTGAATTCATAATAACTTGAACTTAATTAAGAATATGAACTTAAAGTCTTGTTGAGCTTAATTCGAACTTAATAATTGAACTTAATTAGAACTTTGAACTTAATTTGATTTTTGAAGTACTTAAAATCCTATTGACTTTAATATATTTGAACTTAATTAGAACTTTGAACTTAATTTATAATAACTTGAACTTAATTAGGA
>JAJOOS010006062.1:0-18172 GCA_029582725.1 Solanum chiquidenum | reverse complement strand
TAGATAGAATCATTCAGTTTCTTTACTTTCATGCACGTCTTTTCTTTATGGGCCACCTTTTCTCTTCATGGCCTTCAATAGGTTTATATACTTATTTTTCGAAGATTTATCGAAAATAATTTTTCTGTATTGATGTTGAAATATACCACCAATAAGTCGGGATTAAGTTTTAGTCATGTTAATACATTTTGAAGTACTCTTTTTAGTCCTGTCAGAAATTTATATGATGCTAAAAAAGTAATTACACTTTAATATATACTCCTTCATATCCCATTTTAAATGAAAAAATTTCTTTGATTGTAATTTTTCATATACATGCCTTTTATATAGTTAATTATTTCCACATATAATACTTTTATATAAGTTCTAAATATGTAGAAAATAACAAAAAATAAGATCTCATGTTCTAATAGTAATTACCAATGAGAAATCTATAGTTTAACCCTCGTAATTTAAATTCTCTTTTGTATATTATTAGATTAAGATATACTATATGCTTAAATGAAGTGTGGGTATTTATGTAACCGATCGCAACTTGCTTGGATTGAGGCGTAACTGTTATTACATTAATTTCTCTATTCTTCTTTCACATATCTTGTAAAACAAAAAAAACTATTTGATCATTTTTTTTAATTTTTTTTTGCAGACTCCATATATAAACCAAGAGAAAAAACAATAAATCAACAAAAAATGGTGACCATTAAGAATTTCTTCAAGAAGGCTTCTCATCAAGATCAACACAATCAAGAAAAAGAAAAACTACTACAACATGATGATGATGAAATTAAAAATGGATGTTGTTGTTTCACTCCATTATATGAAAGATTCAAAAGTTTCTTCAATAATATTCAAGATTTTGCAAAGAAAGCAATTGAGATGGGTAAAAATGATCCAAGGAAGATCATTTTTTCATTAAAAATGGGATTTGCTTTATCATTTGTGTCTCTTCTTATTTTTTGGAAGAAACCAACTGATGTTGCTCAATTTGCAATATGGGCAATCTTGACTGTTCTTGTTATGTTTGAGTTCACTATAGGTACTAAAATCTTACACCCCTCTCTTGTTTTTTTAACTATATTATTTATCGTAGCAGGTAATTTGTCTTGTTTTAAAAAATAAATTCAAGATTATAAATCTCGTTTGTTATATGAATGTTACATGTATGTTTGTTATATTGAATGTCACATGTAAATGGTTTATATATTGATGGTGTCCATGAGTTAGTTATATATATTATATATTGTACGTATAAAAAAATTACAATATCAGATCACCTAAACCGATTAACAAGTAAGTTACTTTAATTTTTAAAACATGTGATATTTGTAATTCTGAAAATTGGACAGATTATCTAGTACAACAGGTAAAAATGATTTAAATGGTATAAAAATTACTTGTGCAGTTGTGCTGACAGTATATAAAGTATTTATTGTAGAATGAGTATAAGTTTTATGTATTAACAGTGTAATTTAACAATACATGACATCTTTGCACAATTAATACATATATAACTTAATTAAATTACTTTTTACTAATTATGCTTTAATTTCTCTTCTTTGTTTATTGCAGGAGCAACTTTTATTAAAGGATTTAATCGTGGCTTGGGAACATTTTGTGCTGGAATGCTTGCCTTCATATTTGCTCAATTGGCATTATGGGCTGGAGAAAGGGAAAAAGCTGTAATTGTTGTGAGCATTTTTATTGTAGGTAAACACTCTAATTTAACTAGCATAAATATCCACAATTTTGGGGTTAGATGTGTGGTTTGAGTTGAATTTGGACGGGTTGAAATCAATTTAATGGCCAACTCTATGAAAGAGTTCGTTATGGTGAGATGGATTGAGTCTAAATGAATTAAATAATTGGATCGTAGATGCTACCAATCCAACTCTTATCAATTTTTAATTTATTTTTTTATAATTTATTGATTACCAAACAAAATCTGTTTAATTATTCTTTCTTTATTATAGTTATATATGATAAAACATATGAAATTAAAAAAAGAATTTGTTTATTTAAATATTTTGAAAAGATCACTATAATGGTTAAGTTGGCCTGCTTACTAAGCCCAAATTATTCTAACTTTTAGATGGATATAATTTGAGCAGATCAAGAATGACCAAGTTAATAACAGACGAATTAATTAACGACCTGCCTAAATTTGGGTGATTCATATTTTCATACACTAATCTTTACCATCCTCTAATCTTAATTGGGGATGTTACATATTTGGTCGGTCAGGCAAAAATATTGACAACTTTTAGCTAATATACATGATATACACGCACATATATATGTTGACTATTTTTTTTACTTTTTTTTTAGTGGACGGCTATTTATGTTAATTTCTCTTTTAAGTTTAGTAAATATAATCTCATTAGTATTATTTTCTTTTCTTCTTTTTTTGCAGCATTTATAGGAACATATTTGAAGTTATACCCAACAATGGCACCATATGAATATGGATATAGAGTATTTATTTTGACATATTGTATTCTCATTGTGGCTGGAAATAGGACTAGAGAATATAATGTGGCTATTTTTACTCGTTTAGCCCTAATTGCTGTTGGTGCTGGTATTTGTTTGATGATTAATATTAGTGTTTGCCCTATTTGGGCTGGTGAAGATTTGCATCGATTGGTCGTTAAGAATTTCATGGATCTTGCAACGTCTTTGGAAGGTACGATATGATATATTTGAATTATTTGACGATCAGAGTCATTCTTTAATAAATGATCACCATGAAACTATCAAATTTTGTGGCAGGTTGTATCAATGGATACTTAAGTTGTGTTGATTATGATGAAGCTACAAGTGATTCAGATTATAATGGCTATAAATCTGTCATAGAATCCACAAGTCGAGAGCAAACATTGGTACGTTTTAACATTGATGTGTTTACTAATTAAATGGGCTGAATATATCGACGATTTTTAAAATTTCATTTTCATTCGAACCATATAGTGTTATAATGGAGCACCTTTACATATAATAAAATGTCCACATTGGACACTTTATCTGATTCTTTTCTAAAAAAAAAGGTCATATCCAAGAAAAATAGGATTGGTTTTTTGAAATTACTAATTAATTGTGTGAAGACATAATACTAGTGCCTAACCACAAGGCTTGCCAATAACTATCATGTTCAAATCACATATTGATGAGAACCACAAATTTGGAGGAACAATATAATTAATAATTATGTGTAGACACTTGACTTAGTTCTTGTACTTGTTGGTGGTGATGACCGTGAAAGCTAATTAGGCAAAGTTGAATGACTTTTGGAAAACGAAACAAAGTCGAGTGATTTTATTGTCTAGTTATTATAAGTCGAGTGATCATTAATCAAACATTCAACTCCTTTATATATTATGTGTTTAGATACTCTATCGAAACATATATAGTTTAAATATCTAAATAAAATTTACTGACAAGTTTAAAGGACTGTCGATATATTCGATCCGTTAATGTTATCATAAATTTACATAGAAAAAATTAATATTTTATATTTTTACTTGAACAGCTTGGATTTGCCATTTGGGAGCCACCTCACGGACGTTTTAAAATGCACAAGAATCCTTGGAGAGACATTGTCAAACTAAGCAGTGGATTGAGACATTGTGCATTCATGGTCATGGCATTGCATGGTTGTATCCAATCAGAAATTCAGGTTTTACCATCTAACTAATTGTATCGATAATCTATGTTGCTCGAATCCTTCAACGATATCATTGCACCATATCAAATTCTTCAAATGTACATTATTTTCTGGAAAAAATTCAACCACATAACATAGACAATAAGAAGTCAAATTCTTATGTAGGTCTTACCTTTTGTGTCATCTTCCACTATAAAGATGGAGGGGCATAAAAACACATAAATAACTTTTACACTATCAATATATTTTAACAGATTATTTAATTTAGTATTGCAATATTTAAGTTGTCACATTACGATCGATATAGACATTTTCATATTATGTATTTCATGTATATAATTTAAATAATTTTTACATTATCAATATATTTAAAAAATCATAACATGTTAATTACTCTACTATTTAGGTTATCATATTATGAATTGCTTATAGTCAATTACACGTTATCGTAGGACATCATAACATTATATTATTGAAATATTGTACACTATCAGTATATAGTATATAAAAATTAAACGTCTTAACGTCTTTTTCAGGCACCACCAGAAAAGAGGAAGGTTTTTCGCAACGAGCTTAAGAAAGTTGGTACAAATGCTGCAAAAGTTCTACGTGAGCTAGGAACAAAATTAGAGAAACTAGAAATGCTAAGTGGTCATGAAAATATCTTAAAAGAAGTGCATGAGACAGCACAAAATCTTCAAAAAAAAGTAGATCACAAGTCATATCTCTTGGTCAACTCAAAAAGTTGGGAAATTGGAAAATCAAACATTATTAATAACCTTGACGATTCTTCAAGTGAAAATAGTAGTGAAAATATACCATTAAGTTCTCGATCACTAAGTGAAACAGCCATCGACATAAGGTCATTACAAGGAAATTGGCCACAATCTGATCAATTAGTAGCAAAGTTAACACCATTTAAGAAGCAAAATCAATGGCCTTCGCGTCTTTCACTTGTGGATGGTGAAATTGCTGATACAATCGAAATGGAAACGTATTTAAGTGCGAGTGCTCTCTCCTTAGCAACGTTCGCGTCACTTCTCATTGAATTTGTTGCAAGGCTACAAAATGTGGTTGACAATTTTGAAGAATTGAGTCAAAGGGCAGAGTTTAAAGAGTCAACTAGTGTTAAAAGCTAAAAGAGTTTACTACGTATATATTATTAATGTGATTTGTATTCAAGATGTGAGTTATTTTGTTTGTTTTTTGGTGAAGGGTTAGTTTGAGTGAAATGAAAAGAGAAAATGTATTGGTGATTTGTTTGTTGTGTGAGGAGGAAAAGGATTAGGGAAATGAAATTTGTATAATATTGGTGCGTGGAATATTTCTTGTATCATGAATTGATAGTTGTACATGGACAAGGCCCAAAAATGTTATCAATAAATTGCGCAATTTTGTCAATCTATGGTGGCGTAATTAGAATATTTATAGAATTCATAATATAAAGTATATGTGAAAAAGTAATAAAGATTATATTCGGTATCAATTATATACTTAAAAATAATTAGTAATTTTACATGTGTAATTTTTAAAAACGGAATTCAGATGAACCCCATGTACTCTAGCTCTATCCTGTTTCGTCATTTTACATCGAGCGATAGAAGAGAAATAGTTAGATAATGAGTCATCATGGATTACAGGGAGGTATTTTTGTTTTGCAAAATTTTGATAAAAAACCAGTATAGAGGTTATAACAAAATTAAAGCAATTATTTTTATGTTCTAATTGCATTAGCATGGATTTAATATATGTTTTTTTTTGTCTCAATTTATAATGAGCCATAATAAAACTTAAAAGACAAAAAATATTTTATATGTTTTTCTGAAATATTTGAAATTTTTAATTATAGTGATTTACGGTAATTTTTATGTCATTTTTCAAATAATATGTGTGTTTCTCTCTAACCCAATTTATGTCGCATAGATTAAATTTGAAGAGCCAGTCAATTCTTTTGTATGATTTCAAAATTGTTAATTATTACATAATATTCAAATAATATATGTTATTTCCCCTATTTCAATGTATATGACACTGATAAAATTTTGAGAGTTAATAAAATTTACTTTATATCTATTTTTAAATTATTATATTATGACTTATAGTTTTTTTTATGAATTTTTCAAAAATATAATCAAATATTTAAGTGATTAATTATTAAGGAAAATAAAATATTGAAAAGGCCCACTACAAAAACACACCTCATGTAAACACGTTATTCATGAAAATATTCAGAAAGATGTGACGTGATACTACAAATATAGAGTGGTCAAACGAAATAATAGAGAATGAATATGTCATCATGCCAATTATATCTATTTATTTTATTTTTTATTCGACGTTTGGTATTTATTTTTGAATTTGACTAATTTAAATTTGTGTTAAAAATCTTACTTTAGTTTAGAGTAAAGTTTTTCTTATCAAAGATAGCTTTATATTTAGAGCTCAAACTCAAAATATTTAGCTAAAAATAAAAGAGTATTTACTACTTTACGATGATCTTCGATGGCATTAATCATGGATCTATGGTGATTTCACCTATCTCTTTCAATTTTTTTAATTTGTTCTACTTGTTTAGTTATTATATTAATTAACTCTCACAAATCACGATACGTCATCACTAAATAATTTGAGTTTAAAGGTGTGGACAATAGACATGGATCATGGATCTATGGTGATTTCACCTATCTCTTTCAATTTTTTTAATTTGTTCTACTTGTTTAGTTAATATATTAATTAACTCTCACAAATCACGATACATCATCACTAAATAATTTGAGTTTAAAGGTGTGGACAATAGACATGCAGTATCTTTTTTTCATTTTAATACTCTTATAATTATTTGATTTTCCAACTACTAAACTTGCTGATTGATTAAGAAAGTAATGTATTGTCTTACTCTCTTGTATTAATGTTTATTCGAGTAATCATTCAAATAAAATGATTTTTATATTGCTTTACGTAAGATTTATGTGGTATATTATTTTTATATATATTCAATTAGTCAGACTCTATCTTTCTATTCAATATCTATAAATAAATTGATATGAGTACGCAAATTGCCATAAACTGTCGGTACAGTTAATCAAATCTAATTATTACTTAAAACTAAGAAAGAAAAATAAATTGAAGATTAAAGATATAGTTTGGTATAAAGGACAATATTTAGTGGTCGTTTAGTAGTATGTATAACAATAGTGTTGAGTATGGTGTATTAGTATTGAAAGGATTAGAGTCCGTTTGGATTGACTTAAAAGTCGATCAAACCTACTTTTAAGTCAGTTTTTGACTTCTGAAAGTGTTTGACAAATATAAAAAATAACTTAAAATAAGCCAAAAATGACTTAAAATAAGTTACGAAGTGTTTGGCAAGGTAAAAAATGACTTAAAATAAGTCTGAAATCAAAAGTAGGTCCCCCCCTACTTTTTATTTTTTGACTTAAAAGTCATTTCAGTTTGACTTTTTATTTTTGACTTAAAAGCTACTTTTTTTTAAGTCAATCCAAACGGGCTCTTAGTAATGTTGTGATTAGTTATGTTGATAATATTTTTTATCTATTATTTTGTTTGGTATATTAAAAATAGCGTGCATTGTATGATTTTTAGAAAATTATAATTTATTTATAAAAATAGCTTCCACATTCTTTAGCTTTGTACACTTTCAGAAATAATTATCTTCAATCATGCTTATGCATATATTTTATATTGTTAATATCATGATTTGTTATGTATTAGATATATATTAGATAATACCGTAGTGTAGTTAACAAATATTTGTATTATTTATGTATTTGTTGAAAAATAATATCAAACAACCGATTAGTGATTATACTGAAACTAATACATATAGTATTATTTTTGCTGATACATCCTATCAAATGAACCCTTAAAAGCAAAAACAAGACTTTCACGTCCCTGATGGTGAAATTGCTAAATACAGTTGATTTGATAAGTTATTTAATTGCTAGTGCTAATTATGTGTCTTTGGCTACTTTAAATTAAAGTAATGATATAAATATAGTTGACTATTTTGAAGAGCTAATTCAAAGGCATAGTTTAAAGAGCCAATTATTGTTAAGAGATAAATCATTTGCTAAAAGTATATGTTAATAATGTAATTTGTATTCAAGATGTGCGTTGTTTCCCATTTCTTGTGAAGGAATAGTTGTGTGAAATGAAAAGAGAAAAATATTGATGATTTGTTTGTTGTCAATTTATTTAAAAGAACGTGATTCTGGATGGCTAAATTTAAAAAAAAAATATGAAGATCAATAATTAAAATAAAAATATAATAAATAATGCAATTCGTTATATAGAAGAGATAGGATATCAACCTCCTTCTCGCATAATTAGAAATTGTCTTTTTATCCTAAAAAGTAGATATTATAAAATTATATTACATCCTATATTTTATGAATCTACTTATAAAATTATGCTCAATATATTGTTGTGGTTTGTTTTATATTCATCACTGAGAAAATGATCAAAATGGTCTTTAATGTATATGTGTTGCTTTATTTTTGTCCTTAATGTATCACACGTGATTGAAATGATCCTTAATGTATTACAAAAAGTGTTCACTTTAGTCTTTTACCCTAAATCTAACCAAAATTACAAAAGAAGGTGTTATATTTAACGGTGGATCCCTTAGCAACGTTCGCATCACTTATTTAAGTGCGAGTGCTCTCTCCTTAGCAACGTTCGCATCACTTCTCATTGAATTTGTTGAAAGGCTACAAAATGTGGTGGACAATTTCGAAGAACTAAGTCAAAGGGCAGAGTTTAAAGAGTCAATTAGTGTTAAAAGTTAAAAGAGTTTACTAAGTATATATTAATAATGTGATTTGTATTCAAGATGTAAGTTTTTTTGTTTGTTTTTTTTGGTGAAGGAGTAGTTTGAGTGAAATGAAAAGAGAAAATGTATTGGTGATTTGTTTGTTGTGTGAGGAGGAAAAGGATTAGGGAAATGAAATTTGTATATTGGTGTGTGGAATATTTCTTGTATCATGAATTGATAGTTGTACATGTACAAGGCACAAAAATGTTATCAATAAATTGTGCAATTTTGCTGATCTATGGTGGCATAATTAGAATGTTCATAGAAATTCATAATATAAAGTATATGTGAAAAAGTAATAAAGATTATAATCGGTATCAATTATATACATAAAAATAATTAGTAATTTTACATGTGTAATTTTGTAAAAACGAAATTCAGATGAACCTCATGTACTTCTAGCTCTGCCCTGTTTCGTCATTTTACATCGAGTGATAGAAGAAAAATAGTTAGATAATGAGTAATCATGAATTATAGGGAGGTCTTTTGGTTTTGCAAAATTTTGATAAAAGACCAACATATAGGTAGCTAAATTAAAGTAATTATTTTTATGTTCTAATTTGTAATAACATCGATTCAATATAACAAGGTGGCAGACTTGCTAGCAAACACCAATTTTTGTTTTGAAGACTCTAAAAGGTGACAAGGATGGATCAACTTTTGCTGGAAATGCAAGACAACATAGTATATTTATTTTTGTTAACTCTGTAACTAGCAAGCCAGGAACTAGTAGTATTTCAGATAGTATTTTTGTTATCTCTGTAGCTAGCAAGCCAGGAACTAGTAGTATTCCGGGCCATCGGTCTTGTATGAATGCATATTAAGTATTAATAATATTTCTATTTGAACCATAAAAAAAACATCACTACAACAAATTCGATTATCAGTGACAAATAATTTCATCATTTAAAAATCATATTTCGTCACTAAATATCTTGTGAGATGAAAAATAATTCGTCAATCAGTCGTCACTAAATGTGTGTCGCTAAAAGTATACAAAGACGATTTAGTGCTTCATCGCTAAAAGTATTATAGTAACTACAAAAAGGAAAATCGTTCCCAAATGCTTAAACATTTGTGACAAATTTATTTGTTGTAAAAAGTATATTTTTTTGTAGTTAATAGTATGCTTTGTCACTAAAAAGGTTATTACTACCAACAAAATTATATCGTCACTAAAATTATATGTATTTCGTAGTTGAACAAAATCTAATTTCGTCACTAATGACTATATTTTATATAAAAAAATATATTTTGTTCTTAAATGTATTAGTTAGAGACACATTTATTATTATAAAAAAGGTTAATTTTCCTATTATCTTATTATTATCTCACATCTCAATTTTTTTAAGCCCTTCCCCATGAGCTCTCACATATTATGCTTTCTTGGGGACTCGAACTCACAACCTTAAGGTTGGAAGTGAGGAGTGCTTACCATTCAATCAACTCTCTTTTGTCTCTCATTTTTATTTTATTTTTAACTTCATTCACTTCTTTCAAATTTAACTTTCGTAGAAATAATATATCATATGATTATTTATACACATACACAAATGCATGAAATTTACCACCCAAAATTCATTCAAATGTAGATTATATTTTAATTAAACAATATATTTTTTAAAATATCTTTAAATATATTCAGTACGATTCTGTCATTTTATTTATTTATTTTTATAAATTTTAAAAATTATACAGTGAATCAATTCGATCAGTAAATCAATTGTTTTGAAAAAAACATCGATACCATAAGTATAGTACTTCATCATAATATATTTGAAATCCTAGTTGGTTCATTTCTTTCATTTGTGCTATCATTTTTTAGTTTATTTTGATTTTCACACTGATGGAAAAAGTTAATAGAAATTCATGAAATATTTCACACTGTAAGTCGATGTTATCTCTATATAGTTGCTCTACGTACGTATGTGGAATTACTATTAAATATGTACGTATTTTTAGACAGAAGCAAATAGATCGACTTAGTCTATGTAGTTTACCAATCACAAATCAATGGACACACACAAAAATTAGCACCAAGACTTGAGAAATTATTTTTTCTATCGTATTTATTGATGAAAGTGTATTAAATAAAAAATAAAAGTGTTAAAACAACAAATAATAGCGTTCTAGTGGTAAAATCGTACCCCACTCATGGTACTTATAACCTGGATTGTATTTTTCAAATGATGCATTTTACAATTGCGAAATTTAAAAAAATTGATGAATTGAACTTTTTCATTTTTACAAAATCGACTGAATTCGTTGGTTTTAATATATTCCCTCGTCAACTAATGAATGAACTTTGTCTATTTCTTATGAAGCACTTGTATTATTCTTTTTGTAAGTTGTCACGTGTAATTATGAACAATTTTAGCAAAAAAAATTATATTTAGCTATGACTTTTTTTCGTAGCAAATAGTTGAATTAGTCACTACAAATTTTAAGTCGTCGCTATTTAACACCTTACATATTTTGTGACAGTTTCTTTTTTGTCATTAAATCACAGATTGATTAGAGACAATAAAATCTTTGTCATCAATTAGTTATATTATTAGTGACGAAAATAAATGACATAATTAAATCTAAATTTTTATAGTTAAAACTTATAATACTTAACTATGAACTCTAATTTGTCTATATTGTAACAACATATTTTTTTAGATGAATTTTTTTTGTGACCAAAAATTAATAAATTTTAAGACAAAAAATAATTTGTCATGAATTAGATACATTACTAGTGACGAAATAATGTGTCACCGATAACTTTAAATTTGTGACTAACACTACTTAACAAGTGGCGCCAGTTAATTTTTTGATGGGAAACTTTAGTGGACAAAACTTTGCTACGAATTTTTATGTTTCGTCACTAAAAGTATGTGTCTGATATATTTAAGCACGAAAAGAAATTAAATTTTGTCACTAAAAGTGAACAATTAGTGTGAATTTCATATCGTAGCTAATAATTTCATAGCTATATATCATATTTGTTGTAGTGCGCATGGATTCAATAAATGTTTTTTTTTGTCTCAATTTATGAGGCATAAATAAAACTTAAAAATGATAAATATTTCTATATGTTTTTCTGAAATATTTGAAATTTTAATTATAGTGATTTATAGTAATAATATGGTGTGTTTCTCAATTCTCTCTATCCCAATTTATGTGGTATTGATGGAATTTGAAGAGTCAGTCAATTCTTTTGTATGATTTCAAAATTGTTAATTATTAAGTAATATCCAAATAATATATGTTAATTCCCTTGTTTCAATTTATATGGCATGAGAATTAATTAAATTTATATTATATTTTTAAATTATTATATTATGACTTATAGTTCTTTTTACGATTTTTTCAAAAATATAATTAAATATTTCAAGTAATTAATTATTGAGGAAAAAAATATATTGAAAAGGCCCCCTACAAAAACACACCTCATGTAAACACGTTATTCATGAAAATATTCAGAAAGATGTGACGTGATACTACAACTATAGAGTGGTCAAACGAAATAATAGAGAAAATGAATATTACATGCCAATTATATCTATTTATTTTAATTTTTTTGATATCTGAGATTTATTTTTGAGTTTGACTAATTTAAATTTATGTCAGAAATCTCATTTTAGAGGTAAAGTTTTCCTTATAAGAGATAATTTATATTTAAAGGCCGAACTCAAAATATTTAACTAAAAATAAAAAAGTATTTACTACTTTACCATAATCTTCGATAGCATTGATCATGGATCTATGGTGATTTCACGTATCTCTTTCAAATTTTTTAATTTGTTCTACTTGTTTGGTTAATATATTAATTAACTCTCACAAATCACGATACAGTTTAAAGGTGTGGACAATAGACATGCAGTATCTTTTTTCCATTTTAATACTCTTATAATTATTTGATTTGCCGACAACTAAACTTGATGATTGATTAAGAAATGTATTGTCTTACTCTCTTATACTAATGTTTATTCGAGTAGTTATTCAAACAAAATGATTTTTATATTGGTTTACGTAAGATTTATGTACTATATTATTTTTATATATACTTCAATTAGTCAGACTCTTTTTTTCTATTCAATATCTATAAAATAAATTGATATGAGTAAGCAAATTACTACAAACTTGTCGGTACAGTTAATCAACTCTAATTACTTAAAACTAAGAAAGAGAAATAAATTGAAGATTAAAGATTTAGGGTGTGTTTGGTGTAAAGGACAATATTTAGGGGTCGTTTAGTAGTATGTGTGTAACAATGATGTTGAATATGATGTATTAGCAATGCAAAAATTAATAATGTCATGATTAGTTATGTTGACATTATTTATTATTCACTATTTTATTTGTTGTATTAGACATATTAAAAACGACATGCATTGTATAATTTTTAGAAAATTATTTGTTAATAAAATTACCTTTCATATTCTTTAGCTTTGTACACTTCGGGGACAATTTTGTCTTATACCATGTTTATATTAAAGGTCTTTGTATTTGTAATATCATGATTTTCTATATACTAATTATATATAAAATAATACCATAGGGTAGATAATTAATATTTTTATAATTTATGTATATGTTGAAAAATTATATCAAACAAGAGATCATTAGTGTTAATATTGAAATTAATATATATATTATTTTCGCTAATACATATATTATTTTCACTGATACATCTTACCAAATAAACTCTTAAAAGTAAAAGCAAGACTTTCACGTTCCTTACTTGATACTTGTTGATGGTGAAATTGCTAATACAGTTGATTTGATAACTTATTTAATTGCTAGTGCTTTGTCTTTTTGTCTACTATCACTTCTTATTGAATTTGTGGTATAAATATAGTTGATTATTTTGAAGAGCTAATTCGAAGGCATAGTTTAAAGAGCTAATTATTGTTAGGAGTTAAATCCTTTGCTAAAAGTATATGTTAATAATGTGATTTGAATTCAAGATGTGAGTTTTTTCCCCTTTCTTGTGAAGGAATAGTTGTGTGAAATGAAAAGAGAAAAATATTGATGATTTGTTTGTTGTCAATTTATTTAGAAGAACGTGATTCTGGATAACTAAATAAAAAAACAACATGAAGATCAATAATTAAAATGAAAGTATAATAAATAATGCAATTCGTTATATAAGAGAGATAGGAGATCAACCTCCTTCTCGCATAATTAGAAATAGTCTTTTTACCCTAAAAAGTAGATATTATAAAATTATATTACATCCTACATTTTATGAATCTATTTATAAAATTATGCTCAATATATTGTTATAGTTTGTTTTATATTCTTCCTTCAATGTGCCCATGTCTGCTAATCAGTGAATAGATCCAAAATAAAAAATAAAAAAAATCCCCCTAGGCCCCTATCCTTGTTTTGTAGGCCCCTTCCTCTTATTTTATTTTAAGCATGTTAATAATAATTAGAATAGATGTTTTTAACACTTTTAGAATTAGTAAGGTAATACAAGCTTCTTTTGTTAGTACTTTTTTGTTTGAAGGTGTGTTCTGAAAACAAGTTATATTAGTACTCACATTTCATATTGATTGCGTTTAGGAGCGTATTCGGAAGGGGTAATTTTATTTTTTTTAGATCATGCAAAATAGTGTTATAATTTTTTTTAAAAAATACTTAAATATAGATGTGTGGATTCACACCAAAAAATTATATAATGCAATGATAATTAGGTACAGTCGTGCAACTCTGTGATTGAGGATATACAGAAATTTACATCTTATATTTATCTTGTCTTTCGTTCTAAAATTGGGTAACATCTCTCACGTATATAAGAATTAATTTTGGATCCATAATTTTAAAGGTTTAACGCGTTCAAGTGATAAAATGTTAAATCGGTCAAATTTATATATTAGATCCCCCTTTTCGTAATAGTGCGTTCATCCTGTCGAAATTTTGAATACGCATCTGATTATGTCCTCCTTGTTTTTTGATACACTTCATTTTCACCTTCACACTTCTATCGCCTACTCAGACGTGATAATCTAGTTTATGATAAGAAATCTCACATCGACAAAATACATGAAAGGTGTTAGATATATAAAGGTAAGCATGCCTTTCAAACTAGTGGCGCGTTTTTAAATATTGCGGGCCTAGATCCTGAGCGGACAATATCACTATCGGACTATGCTGTTATAGATGATCAAAGTCATTCATGTGTTAGTCTTGTTGATGTGGACCAGAGTTCAACTAAGTTTAGGCAAATTTCAATAAAGCGTGGTAAACCTCAGTACTGAATGTAGACAAACTTCATACGATCAAATAAACCTCAACAGAACGTTGAGTCCATGAGATAAGGTGTATGTGACACCCAACTTAAGAAAAAGAAATCTCACATCATTAATCTAATTAGTATTTAAGAAAATAATTTCTTTCGTATCGAACTGAATATCACTTATATATAGAGGGAGAGATATATGAATGACAAAAAAAATAGTAACTACCTCTTTTAATATTTAAGAAAACTAAATCATCAAATATTTTTTAAGTAAATTTTGGTTGGAGTGAATCTTGTTAGGTGTCACAATTTGACTGCTTCTTTAAAATATAGATATATATTCTTTATTTTTTCCATTTTAAGATGACGTAAAAATTAAAGGGAGGTCAAGTTGTTAGGTTTTGTAATAATAAACATAGACAGGGACGTTATATTACACGTTGTGACATATGCCAAGAACAATAATGCATTACCTAAAGTATAATATATAGTGATATTAAAGTTGTTGACTATTGTCAATTATATAATAAGAGAAATATTGGAAAGTGTTTCAAGGCTAATAAAGAAATTTCAAAGTGTTTATTAGGATGATATACGTAAATAAATTACATAAAATTTACTTATACGTAAATGAATTACTTAAAATTTATTAAATAAATGTGAACTCATATATTACAGATAGATCCACCTCCATCTAGAAAGCTTAAAAAATTATGTATGCTTAATTTCATCATATATTTAATCGTAATTCAGATATTTAAATAAATTTTTTTTATAAATTTAAGAAATTATCGATATATCAAATCTTTTAAAAAATATCACAATGGAAAAGGACGATTAAAGAAAAATTAAAAACAGTAAGTGGGTCAAGTCGGTGTAGAAATTGGGCCCGACCCGAAACTTCCGGCATTCTACGTGTATGGTTGAAAGCAATCTCAGCTTAAAAGTAAATATTAATCAAATAATTAAATTAATAATTTGATGTAGACATTTTTGCACGTGTCCACGTCATCAAACTTTTTTCGAGTTATTAAAAAGTCTATAGAGTTGATAATATTTACCAAAATATACAGGATAATTACAATAATAAAATAAAAAGGCAAGGGCAACTAAGCAACAATAAAAGAGTAGCACTAATAATATGATGGGACACAATTGGAATATTCCATATGTCATTTGTTTTTTATGTAAAAAATTGTGACAAAAGTACAATATTGGATGCTGTTCAAATCATAATTTAAATTAGTAATAATTAGAATGATTTGAAGTAGTAACTTTGATTTAAAATATGAAAATTTCATAATTTGTACAATTATTATATAATCTTGTCAAATGAGTAATTTATAAGCAAGGTGTTGAACGATTGGAATATTTTAAGGTGTTGAATTAAAAAAATCACATAGTATTATATTTTTTTATAAATAAATATTTGAAATACTATACTTTCAAATACACATAATTTTATAAAGTTTATAAATTTTTGAAAAGTTTATGAACATTTTCATAAGCATCCAGTATATAGATAAGTTAATAACATATCTCTTTCTTTATTATAAATAGTAGTATCAATGTAAACTGATATGAATTTTTACGGCTTACCGTGGTTAAACCTATATAATGAAAGGAAGCGACAGTTTAAGTGATTAACTTATCTATACAATAAGTATTTGAAAACATAAAATATATTTTTTTTCTAAAATTTTAAGTTGACAGTGTCTAATATGAATACTTTATCATATGTTTAGATGCTCAATCAGAATATTTCATAGTTTGACCGTTCAAATAAAATTTATTGATAAATTTAAGACGATGTATACATATTCTACCATGATTCTACTTAATTTCTTGTTAATATATTTTACTCGCACAACTCCCAATGCAGCAACACTAAAAAGCTGAGTTATGGTGTAAACGTGTTGTATAAATTTAAGACGATATACATATTCTATCATGATTCTACTTAATTTCTTGTTAATATATTTTACTCGCACAACTCCCAATGCAGCAACATTAAAAAACTGAGTTATGGTGTAAACGTGTTGTATTTAACTACTAGATTCTTAAGGCCCGTGGGCCTAATATAATTGATTACTTAACAAATATTAAAAAGATACTTCTATGACATTCTGATGAACATTAATTAATATTGATTCTGATAAAAAAATTGGTAAAAAAATATCAAAATAACCATCAAAGAATATAGTGCATCATTGCATTGAATGATGTTACTTCTTCCAAATATCTTAATTATGAGTTTTGGATATGAAAAAAATTCTTAGTAGAGAGCACTATATCCGAATGGGCATTATTTCGGCGCACATTAGAATTAATCGAACTTCAATATGAATATTGAATACTAAATAGAAAATATTAAATTAAATTAACCCAATAATATTTTTAAATAATTGGTATTAACGATGAGTAGATTCATTTTTTAAGTTGTAAAACACTCAAGTCTAATATTTAATTTATTTAATTTTTACTATAATGACACAAATTTATTAGGATTCGAAGTTAATTTGACTGTTAGATTGAATTATATCTTATATAAAAAATCATGAATCATTATGTATTATCATCTTGAAATCTATCCTATTCATTTCAATTAATCTATCATATTTTTCTTTATTATCTATTAAAAAGTAATGCTCCTTTTCTTTTCTTAGTTCCAACTCCACATAACATATTTAAAATCACAAGATTAAAAGACATTTAATATATATCACATATTTTTAATTTAAAATCACAAGATTAAAAAATCTTTCTTAATTTCTTAAACTGCATTCTAAGTCAAAATAGAACAAACAAATTGAAACGGAAAGATTAATATATTTTATTTATCACTCACACATAAAAATTCGAACTAAGAAGCATTTTTCATTATTACATGAAGTTCAATATATGTATATTTTATTTTAATGAACATAATTTTCTTAGCATGATACAATATATATTTCTATTTCTCTTTTTATGCACAATAAGTATTCTTTTTAGCAGGAATAAGTATTTTGGTTATTTTGATCAGTTTAGTGAAAAAACTGCAAACAATCTCAAAACATAAATGCATTTTCTTTTTTCTTTTCTTTTTCTTTTTTTAAAAAATATATTCAAAATTAAATGTTAAATTAACATGATATTTTGATACATAGATCATTACAGATCATATTGACCTTGCCCAAATATTTTTATCTTATTCCAAAATATATTCATAATTTTTGAAATTACTATTACGCATTTGCTATTTTTGTCATCTCTTTCTAGATATTAATCTACTTAAATTTATTTACTTCTTTCGATTCTTAACTTCTTATTTGAAACAAAAGAATAGCAATATTAAGTAAATAGAGTAAACAATCTACTATAATTAGTTAAATTTTAATCTACTTAATCTTAAAATTTAAATTATTCTATCATCAAAATATTCTTTTCATCAATGTACGTAAATTGA
>JAJOOS010006058.1:0-69667 GCA_029582725.1 Solanum chiquidenum | reverse complement strand
TCGGAGATAAAAAGGTTACCTTGAGTGGTGTTAGCTAATTCATTCTCCAATATCTGCAGGCAAGTTTCATTCTTCTTATTGAACAAACCATTGAGGGTCCTCCATATTTCATGAGCTGATTTGCACCTTATAATATGATCAACTGGAGGACATTGTCCTCTTCAGAATGAACTCTGCCTTCGCATTGATCTGCTTATACTTCTTGTACGCACTGCTATTTTCCGATCCGTCATCAGGAGGACTTGTGTTACTTCCATTCACAACATCCCACAAATCCTTGCCCACAAGGTATGAATCCATACATGATTTCCATACCGTGTAAATTGACTGATTCAACAACTCCATACCCAGTCCATTAACACGGCCGCTAAAATCCATATTGATAAACCAGTTGAATCTACCACTAACCCGATCTTGAATAAAATCCAAAAGTCAAAAACTGACTGTCTCTGATACCATGTAGAGAATAGCATAAGAAAAGTATAATCGGGAAATTTTCTGCTAACCCAAGATCGTTAACTAAGATCGAAGGACTCAACTAAAGAAGAGGAAGCTAGAAGGGAGAACTTGTTTATGGAGGAAGACTCTTGAATTGTGTTTGTTTTTGGGTTGGTTGCAAATGTACAATACAATCCCTTATTTATACTTACCTATGGATGGTTCTAGATTTTACAAAATCTAGACTATTCCATGATTCTCTACAAATATCTAATTTCTCTAGAACATCTACAAGAAAATTCTAGTAACATTATCTTCTACTCTAGATTATCTAGATATTTCTACAAGATACTTATCCAAGTGACTACACTAGATTATTCTAGAAACTTTCCTAAAAATCTAGTATTTTTATAGTTCCAAAAAATCTTCTTTATTTTTCACACTCTCCCTTAAAGTGATTTTTTGGAAACTACCCCACACTTGTCGTGGAAGAGGTCAAACGAAGCTTCGAGCCACATCTTGGTGAAAATCTCAAAAGTTTCTTCCGGACTCCTCTTCCTTCTTCAAATGATAAAGATTTTTCACCATCCGTTGATCCATGTCGATTATCTCCTTCCCGAGTTCCTAGACTCCCCCTTTCTCTTAACTTCCCTGCAGTTGTACTATCTAGAGATACATCTATGATGGACAAGTTTGGAACTCCGATGCTCAAAATTTTAGAACACGCTTCTTCCGATACAACTCCATAATATTGAGAGATTTCATTAGTATTAGCCTCTTATCTGAGTCGGTGAATATATTGTCATTTATTTCTTGTGAAGCCTCTGCACCATAGTAGGAAACACCATCAGATTTCCTTTCGAGCTCTTCAATAACATGTTTATCAACTTTAGAGATTTCGAAAGTTATATCGTCTATCACTTCGCCTGAAATTTGGCTTTCAAGGTCAGCTTCTCCATGTATTTGATTAGCATTTTCTCCATTTGCTTCCAATATTTGATCTAAGCCAATGACTGACCTTGATATAGATAATGATTTATCAGAGACTTCAACTTCCCATACATCTTCATCAATACTTTCTCTGTAAAGGTCACCATCAACATACATAGTTGTAAACACTGCTTGTTGATGATCTACTTCTTTGATTTCTTCGATATAAACTACCATATCATCGGTATAAACATCTTTAATAGTTTCTTGATTCATACTGATGACATCAGTGTTTTGCTTCTCCACATGATCAACTGCATTATATTCTGAATCCTCGATCAAGTCTTCTTCAAGGTTGATGGAAACCATAGAATCTATTGCTCGAGCCTCAGCTACTAAACAATTTTCCCACTCATTTTCTGCTTCAGCAATCATTTGAGTCATATTATTCTCCTTGGCTCGAAAATATCTTTTTATGTGTCCTACATTAATACCACATCGATAGCATCTGGAAGGCTTCTTACCATAATAGTTAGAAGACTCTTTCTTCTTTCCAGGAAAGCTTGAATCACCTGAGGATCGAGAGTGCAACATATCTCTTGATTTTTCTTTGAAGTTTCTCTTGTCGGCTACAAGAACATCTCCTTCTCCATATTGGACAAACTCACTAGCAAATTTCTTGGCTAGTAATTCCTGTGACGACAATAAATTTTCAAATTCCTCCAAGGATGGCTGTTGAGCCCATCCTTGAATTGACGTCACAAATGGAATATATGCAGGTTTCAACTCACGAATGACTGTTCTTCTCATTCGTCCTTCTGAAATAGCCTCCTCAGGATTCAATAAACTTATCTCAGAACATAAGTTCTTAATCTTTAAAAAAATATTCGGAGATAAAAAGGTTACCTTGAGTGGTGTTAGCTAATTCATTCTCCAATATCTGCAGGCAAGTTTCATTCTTCTTATTGAACAAACCATTGAGGGTCCTCCATATTTCATGAGCTGATTTGCACCTTATAATATGATCAACTGGAGGACATTGTCCTCTTCAGAATGAACTCTGCCTTCGCATTGATCTGCTTATACTTCTTGTACGCACTGCTATTTTCCGATCCGTCATCAGGAGGACTTGTGTTACTTCCATTCACAACATCCCACAAATCCTTGCCCACAAGGTATGAATCCATACATGATTTCCATACCGTGTAAATTGACTGATTCAACAACTCCATACCCAGTCCATTAACACGGCCGCTAAAATCCATATTGATAAACCAGTTGAATCTACCACTAACCCGATCTTGAATAAAATTCAAAAGTCAAAAAATGACTATGTCTCTGATACCATGTAGAGAATAGCATAAGAAAAGTATAATCGGGAAATTTTCTGCTAACCCAAGATCGTTAACTAAGATCGAAGGACTCAACTAAAGAAGAGGAAGCTAGAAGGGAGAATGTGTTTATGGAGGAAGACTCTTGAATTGTGTTTGTTTTTGGGTTGGTTGCAAATTTACAATACAATCCCATATTTATACTTACCTATGGATGGTTCTAGATTCTACAAAATCTAGACTATTCCATGATTTTCTACAAATTTCTAATTTCTCTAGAACATCTACAAGAAAATTCTAGTAACATTATCTTCTACTCTAGATTATCTAGATATTTCTACAAGATACTTATCCAAGTGACTACACTAGATTATTCTATAAACTTTCCTAAAAATCTAGTATTTTTATAGTTCCAAAAAATCTTCTTTATTTTTCACAAGAGTAACCTGTTTTAGTTTAGCAAGGATCATCATGCATCCTGAAAAGAGTGGTATGATACGGAATCAACTCTTCTGATCCTCTATGTGATTTCTGACATTCACGTTTTATTATTTTAAAAATAATATGTGCATATTTAAAAATTAAATAATTGTTACTGCTAATCACAATTATTATGGTAAAAAATCTAACCAAATTATTTTAACACATCCTAGTCAAAGAAAGAAACAATTTGACTCCACAAATAGTAATGGTCAGACAAAGTAGAATATATAATACAGACGGTTTATATGTTCCAGAAAAATATAGAAGACGTTAAGAATGAACGCTTCGCTCAATATTAACAACACAACAAACACTAACCCAAAGGAAATTCAGTTCAGGGAAAGATAAATACAATGAGTTACGAGTTTCAACTTTTCATGTGCTTGATCACATTATTAATGTCATGATAACCACAAAAGTGTAAACAAAGTTGGTTGCGAAAACATAATCATTTAGAGAAAAAAACCATCTGCTCTGGCTAATTGATGTCCAATTATCTAAAATCTCCGTATGTAAGACATGAGCATAGTGCAGCATTCAGACATATTCACAGCAACCCACCGAAGGATGCTAGCAACCATTTCAAAACAAATCAAAGAATGAAATCATTTTCTAAAACAACTTGTAATTTGCATAAACTGATGAAAGTTACGCTGCTCAGAATCACGTGGATCTAACTTGACCCGAAAAAAACTTCCTATAATCTTGGTTTCAATTGACTCAGGCTGCTGGATCAACTCCATTACCAAGCTCTTCTTCAGGTAAACGAGTTTGATATTTTCAGGAATCAAGGCTGTAAATTTACTTTGTGCTGCAGTTGAATACCAGTTTGAGGATATCTTGTTTTGTTCAACCTTTACCTCATTTTTAGGAGCCACCAATATTTCTGTGTCATCGGCTTCAAGATCATCATCAAGCTTATAGTGTTGTAATCGTTCCTCATTTGTCTTTCGAGGAGGCATAATATTTTGCGTTTGTTTACCACTTTCTACCCAAAAACAGCTTCTAACTGAATATCACAAAGGATCCTTGTCTTTTTAACTAGATGGATAAGGCAATGATCTTCTATATATTTAGTAACTATCGATGACACATCATATTTCGATAATTTTTCTCTTGTATCTTGACCAATAAACTGAAGAAAGTCAATTAGAGTTGTTGATCCCCATCCAACAAATTCTTGTTTCTTTGAATATTTTTTACTTTGCATCTTTGTTTTCAAATGTGTGCTTCTTTCCTTTTTAAGCCTTTTCATCTGAGGTTCTCCATCACTGAAATATTCATTGTCCGAAGAAAGTTGTTCATCGTCTTTCTCACAACGTTTATCTGAATAAGAGTTAATTTGACAAATCTTCTCCTGGTCTAGTTGAGCCTTACCAGCAAGAAGTTTATTTTGTCAATCCTTCTTTTGCTTTTACTATCTGATAATACTCCCTAAAAAGACCCTCGTATGTTTCATGATCTCTAAGGTCTACACTTTCCTGGAAAGCAACAATTGTTCATAGGAGAAATGGAACAGACGATTGATGAACTAGAGGAAAAATAAAGCAAATAAGAAAATAGACATATCAAGCAATACAAGAATGACAAATCTAATTGACTATTGCCAATAAGATAATAGTGATAAAAACAATACACGTAATCTCACATGATAATATCCACCCACATTTTACTAGAATAAACTCAATCTCTGGAAGCCTAGAGGAAGAATAAATACAGGACACAACAAAATGATGAGAAAACCCACACCTATTAAATACAATTAAGATTTTAGCTGAGCTTCTCTCTTGTTGAACCCCTGCGAAGCTACTCCCAGATATAAAACTTGTAAAATTTCCATAAAATACAGCACACATTGAAAATTGAACAAGAAACTTAGTCTTTTTTCATTTATTATAATTTTTCACTTTTTCTGATCACAAATGAATATTGTGTTGTAAAGAGAAACATACAGCACATCTCACTCTCCTGCTGTCAATCTTGTTGCCTCTCAAGGCTCTTTAAATACATGGCTTCATTTATATACCTGTCTATCATGAATATTTAACATAATTATACATCAATGTTGTAAAGCGTCATGCTATTAACTTTCAAGTTGTTTTCCTTGACTAATTCAGTTAATAGTTTCCATGACAAGTTCTCTTTGGATTTGGAAATAAAAATTTCCAAAATAGTAAAGTAATTAATTAGTTAGTACTTAACCAAAAATTACAGTTTTAGAGTAACCAAAATAATCATGCATACCCCATCAGAATAAAAAATTCTTGTCTTCTTCCACGAGCAATGCGAGCTTTAGGCAGTTATTGCATAATCCATTCTTCCCTTTAAGATGGACAAAATCGAATCGACGAATGCACCGAGAGCATGCAACTCTATCACCGCAATAACATTGATAATATGATTTTTCGTGGCAAATTAAGCACATATGCCGTCCTGGAACACAACAAAACTAGAGTTACTTTTCACATTATAATTTTTATTCTATGTAAGAAAAAAGCAATACATGACCAGTGAAACTAACAAGACAAAGCCAACAATATTTAAGTACTCAAACTTAAAATATTTGAATGCAAACATTCTTCTTAGAATGGAATGTATTCACAATGAATTCTGAAGTAAAATCTTCCTCCTCCCCATACTGATATATTTTCCTAGTTTGACTTTTGGCGTCAAAACTAAGAGAAAAGTGTATAGGATCAGTTGTTAAGTATGTGTTTTTGGAAGCACGTGAGATCATATATTAGCTTTTATTTTATTAAGGAGTGGAGTAAGAAAAACTGTTTTGACCTGGGTAAATGTGGGCTGACAAAATATTTAATATGCATAAAATACATAGAACTATCTGTTTACTGAAATTAAACTCTAGGGACTGTACAAATATGGAAGTAAAACTTTCTTTATTTTAGAACCAAAAAAAGTATATATTGATATTTAGAAATATGCAAAGTCATTTAAAGGATAAATATTAAGAGGCTTGCCACATATCCAATGTTTATCACCTTCTAAACTGAGTCATCTTTCTCCACACATGCAGGGTGATAAGCTTTCAAACATTTCTTGCAAAATCAAAAATATATTATTTAGTAGAAGTCCATGTAGAGAAAGAATCACCAAGTCACAAGGTGAACGTCTGCAGCAAAGGTAGTCAGTCACACCGCACAGTGAAATTCCTTAACTCATTGAGTTACGAAAAGAAAGGAAGTAAATTGCGAGTAAATGAACCACACCAAACTGAATTTCATTTTCTACAAGGATTGTGCAGTGAAAATTTCTTACATTTTTAAAATTAGAGTGCTTGCGTGTCATTAATTAATTATAGACTTTTTTATGCTTCATAAAAGTCAAGTTGACATCAGTGAATCTATAGATTGGGGTTTTATGGAAATCAACTTGACATTACCGAATCTATAGACTTTGTGCTCTATCGAAGTAAATGTTTCCCAAAATTCCAGGTGAAAACCACCAAGCAAAGGGGAAATTCTCACCTTAAGTTGAAAGATGTGTCCTTTTCAAGCCAGAAAAAGAAATTAAAATATATGATGTATTTACTACTCGTTGGAGTTCCTCAATATATAATGTGCCTCGTTAAAACCTTACTTGAAAAAACTTTGTGGGAAAAAAGTCCTAGTGAAGGAAAAAGAGTACGCATATCTTTGTAATACGCTCTGAGAGCTGCCTCATTAAAAACCTTACCAGGAAAATCCAGTGGGACAAAACCTTGGTTCAGGGAAAAAGAGTGTAGTGCGTATTTACTCCCCTGATTAAAACATCATTTAATTTTTGTAAAAGATGTCTCCCAATCTTATACTTGGTTTTTCCAAATATTGATATTGATTGTGTCTTTGTGATCAAATCATATTCATAAAGATGTTGCATCCTTGAGCTTATCTTTATATATCATTTTCTTGTCCGTTGGATATGTTGAGTTCATTCAAACACATTTTTGACAATCACTTAGTTTGTGACCTCGTCGGCGTATACAAATTGTCCATCTGACTTGTTTGTAGCAATATCCAAATAGCAAAGACTTTCTTGATAATAATATTGACAATCTTGTAGGATAACACGATGTGACAGTATTTCCACATGAAAACATATATCTCTTTTAAGATCAAACTTGGTATAAATCAAATGATTTCCTGCAGCTTCATAACCAATAAACTTTGACAAGATTGGTTAGAATAAAATTAATTTATAAATCAATATTTGATTCACTTTGATATCTCTATCGATAAGAGTAATGTTATATTGCCATGCACATTAATAAAATTATTATACCATGAATAATAATCGCAGGATACATAAGTGCACCAATTGAACTATGACACGACACTTTCTAATCAATTTAATGAAATCAAAATTGATCTTTATGTTAAGCGATCTCACATCCATTGGGGTACTATTTAATGGAATCGCTTTGGAACCTTTTGAATCCTTCAGGGATTTTCATATAATATTAACTGTCTAGCTAGACATGATAATTATCCCTCATGTGTATTCAAGTTTTTTCTTAAATTGTCAGACCGGAAGAAACCTCATTGCATCCACCTTGGGAGTATACATCTCCATACAATAATGTCAGTACTTTTGCAAAAAAAAATTATTTTTCAATGCACAATCCGTACTTTATATTTTACGATTTTACTTATCGCATAATAATTCATTTGTACCCCGCTGACATTATATCTTGGTAAATGGACAAAATAAGTCCAAAATATCACTTTTCCAAGTGAATAGAAAAATACTTGAATTGTATTTTCTTTGGCCAATCATTTATCTGTCAACTCTCGACAGATTTAATATCAAGATCCTCATAATCATTTATAATTTTGAGCGCTACATTATATTCAAGATATCGTCGACGATTATTTGATATTGATTCTAATGTGACATAACTTATTAAGCTCACTTTATTTTTCATCATTTTCAGGTACCTCCTTTGACAAGGTTTTTATAAAGTATTATGTCATGGTGCTCTTTCTAAAGCACTTGTCTCATTATTATGACCATCTTGATCATTTGCTCCTTTTCTTCTTCAAGAAGTTTTATCTTTCGAATTGATTAATTTATCACGCTTCAGGCGTGTCATAACTTATGTCCTTCAAGGATTTTTCATTGGAGCATTTATATCTGGATTATAACATAGGATCTTTGAATGTGTCTGACAATTGACTTAAATTATTTTTCAACGAGGATCATACCAATACCAATAATAATTCATTATGCATAACTTATTTTTCAGTTGCTTATAATTCCTCCTCCTAATGTTAGAGAATCTAACAATCGCCCAATCTTATTTGGGGACTCATCTTTGTGCATTGCGTAATGGTGGAAAAATGGAATAATATACCGCACATTTAATTTTTTTTAGAAGAGAATTATTTGGTTCCTGACCCTGAACCAATTGTGATAGGGGAACCTTGTTGGCTTGATACGTACAAGTATTGCTACACTTTAAATAACACATCTTATACTAAATTTCTTTTGGGAGTTTAGTTCTCATAACCAATGATTTAGTTATAATTGGAGGAATATAATTTATGTTTAAACCACTTCGATATAAATCAACATCATCAATATAATTTTATAATTTAAAATGTGCTCTTGATTTTACAATTCTAGCAAACAACCTTTGCAAAAATCAAATTGCAAGTTGATAATAAAGCACATGTGACCATAACATAGATGCATCTATTAAAATCATATCGTGGTAAATGATCCACATGGTAGGTGAACGGGCCCATATTCACCTTTTTATACATTTCAAAATTTTAGGAGATATAATCTCAAACTTAACTGGTGCAATGATAATTTTACCATGAGAACAAACAACACAATAGAATTCTTGAAGAATTTATTATTTCTTCAATATATATATATAACCACATGAATTCTCATTTATTTTTGTATTATATTTGAACCGCGATGGTCATCAATCGGTCATGCCAACTAATATTTATTTCAATAAACTTGTAGTTTGTTTTGCATGTGATTCAATCATCATGCTCATATTTAGTTACCATAAACAATATGCAAATATGGGTAATCTTTCACGTAAATATTTATAACATACTTTGATTTTAGTAATATGAAGATCTTAAATCTTTCCATATTTTGTAGTCTCAATAATTTTTTTCTTTGACTATTTTTTTTAAAACTTAAAAAGTTTCTTTTGAGACTACAATTCCAATATCATGAGCAATTTTATTTCTTTGTATAGTAGCACATTAGCTCACCAAAGTTCACAATTAACATTGGATACTACAACATATTCATAACATTGTCTGTGTGGTAAACATCTCTTTCAAGGAGAAATTTATATCATTATTGTCATAATCAAAATCATTACAAGCAAAACTTGTTTCTTGATTTACTTTTATCATTAGTATCTCCTCCCGTTTGTTTAATATCTGGCAATTTTTTTTTTGACGTACAGAGATACATAATCGATGACAATTTTTTGTGGTCAAGAATTATTTCCTTATTTTGTTATTTCGATAGTTCATCATAAAACGTATCACAATATTTGTGATGTACTAAAAGTATTTGACCAATGACCATTTATACCAACATAAAATTTCTTTATTTCTCTCTAACCTCCCATGGGGGTGAGTTGTCATATTTATTAAATCATACATGAGTCTTTATTTATAATTTTCTTATAATTAAATTACAAATAGCTCCGCAAGTAGGTTCTCATAAGCAACTTACAAAAGAAGATTCCTATAAACAGTTTACAAGTAGCTCTTCAAGTAGGTTCCTACAATCAGCTTACAAGTAGCTTCCTTCAAGTAACTTGACATAAGTCAACAAACAATGTGTATTACAAGAACATCCAAAGGGGAGTGCTGTAAATAATTTGTGGATATGGATGTCTTATGGCCCACTTGTTACTGTAGCATGTTTAGTTTTTCAAGTTACTCTTGGCTTATAAAAGGCCTACATTGTATATGAAATAAGACACCAAAAAATATTGAATAAAGGTTACTATTACTTTCTCCTCTCCTCTTCCTTTTTCTTTGTTCTTATTACTTTTGTTTTCCTCTTCTTCTTTCTATGTTTTTTCATTTGATTTTACTATTTGATCATTATTTTATAACACTTTCTTGATTTTATGAATAAAATAGGAGTACAAATTGTAAAAGATGTAATACAATTTGTCATGTAGTACTATTTTATCAACAAAAAAAAACTCCATCTTTTGTCTCTTTTTTTTTTTTGGAAAATAGGAAAAGTGAATGATTTTTTTTTTCAAGTCATAAAATTTAATGAAAAAGTACAGTGTAAAATTTGTTAAGGAATGAAAGGACCATTCGAAGGAAAAAGAAGAAATTTAAAGAGTTTGAGTCTTTGAAGATGTCCCCTAATAATTCAGCACGTGATTTTATTCACTTTTTAAAAATAAAATGGGCTGAACTGGCTGATTATAATGAAATTTCATATTGGAGAGCCTTAGCTTATTTAACAGACGCTCTCCGTGAACTTTGGGGTAATAGATTGACTGATGTTTATCATGACATTTGGCCCAGTCAGCCTTTTAGGGTGTATATTTGTTGCCTTGAAGACTTGTGGGAGGATTTTAGTCTTTGAATGACTTGTAATTTGTTATTGCTTATTTGTTTTTCAATATATGAATTATGTAGTTTGTTTTTTCTCAATTTATGTTATTAGACTTACAAATCCTTGTTATTAAAATCTTACTATATTAGTATACACATTAAGAAATTAGATTTGATTTTTTGTTAAATAATTAGTTTGTAGATGATGATTGATTGGATGCATACGTGTCTTTTCGATTTTATATTAAATATAAAATCTTTATGATAATTGATTTGCTTGAATCTGTATGTCGCATGCATAAGTTTGATTAAAAATTCCTACCTTATTATATCTCAATTACAGATATGACATCAAAAAGTAACATTGATGACTTAAACAAAGGGGAAAGCTTAACGTGATAATTACAAAATCTGGAGTCGTAAAATATGGTATGTACTGGAAGAGAAAAATGCTCTGAAAGGTATAAATCATGTTTGAATCAACCAGGAGAGGGCAATTATGCACAACACAGAAGAAATTTTGAAGCTTACAAAGCTTGGAAAAAAGCTAATTCCACAGCACATGGAATAATAGTTAGTTCTATGGTTGATGACCTCATACATAAATGTGAGGAACTCCCTGATGCTCATGCTATGTGGGCACATCTGCGAGGAACGTATGGGGGTACGTCTATAACCCGCCTCCGACAATTTACTATCAAATTTGACACTTACAAAAAACGTCATGATCAAAATATCAAACAATACCTTAGGGTGATGTCAAACATGATAGCTCAACTCAAAAGTGTTGGCCATGTTCTTTCAGATGAGCAACAAGTTCAAGCAGTTATTCGGTCTCTTTCAAATAATTGGGAACATTTGAAGGTTAATTTGACCCATAATAATAGCATCAAAACCTTTTCTGATGTTGCACGTCATGTTGAACTTTAAGATGAACGGCTTGGTGCTGCTAAAGCTGCTTCTAATGTGTCACGACCCAATCCTACACCCCGGATGTGACACGGCGTACAAGACTCCAAAAAGCCTCATACAAGCCTCATAGCATTCATAACATAAGACATAAGTAAAATGGTACGGAATTTAAACTTTTAAATCCATTCAATAAAAAACCTTTATTTAAAACAGTGGAAGTCTAGACATAGTCTCACATGGCCATCTACTACAATCGAGGTCTCAAAATAGGGTCACAACCCTTACAATAGGAAAATTGAAAGTCTAGTACAATAAAAGGAATGAAACAAAAACATAGTACTTTTCCTCGAATCCATGAGGAAATACCATAAGCTTTGGAGAATAGACTATCCAAGCTTGAACTAGAAGAAATCGCCTAAAACGCCGTAACCTACACTTTGTAGAAAAATGTAGAAGAAATATGGGTTAGTGATGAGTCCACGATTTGGACTCATTTAGGGCTTGATTTTAATAGATTTAGTGTCCTCAAATGCACATTTTGTCTCAATAACTGATGTAAATCCTTGAATTTCAGGTATTTGAACTTAAGGACAAAGCATGGACACTATGGAGTAAAAAGGAACAAGGCAACTGAAAGAGCGAAGAAAAAAAGGTCTGAGGATCGCATAAACCATTGGGCGAGTCGCCGAATGGACTTGGTCTCACCCAATGTTCCAGTGTTCTGAGCCCTGAAGGAGAAAATCAAATAGAAAATAGAAAGGAGCAGTCGGCGAGTCGCCGAACGGTTCCGCGATGGAGTGTCATATCGCCCAAAGTTACAGAGCTTGAAGTGCTGAAGGCCAAAGCAAAAATGCGATAGGAATGACCAAAGGGCGGATCGCCGAGTGGATCTGCCATCCCGACTTACTGCGCCGAGTGATCCTTCGCAACACACTTTTTGACCACTATAAATACTTGTTTGAATTTTTAGTTTACTATCAAGTTTTAGAAGTAAGAATCAGTTTTACAATTCAGAAACCATTTTTAGAGTTATTCAACTTTAGAGCTTGGTTTTGGAAGACAATTTTCCTTAGTTTTGGAGATTTTGAAGATTCTCATTTTGAAGAAATTGGAAGTGGGCATTGAAGATTCTTCATCGTAGACATTTGTAAAGACCATATTAATCGTACTCAATTGATGGAAATACATTTCGGTATCGATTCCAATCTTTTTACTATGTCTAGCTAAAACCTCAATTCTTGGGGTGTGATTATGTGATTATGGGTTGAATTAACTGTTGGGTATTGCTAATTTATAGTCTATTCGCTGTTTAAAAGTAATTTCGTTCAGTAATTGTGGTTGAATTTAATGGGTTGTAGTTGCAATTACAATTCTAGCTTCGTATTTTTGGCTTGCTCGAGATAGAGGTTTTAAACCAAAATTGCTGAATCGATGGTCTGTGGGTATTGGGTTGTCATGGGTTCAGCTGAGAGAGTGAACCCTAAACCCTTTTCCACACATTCAACTCGAGAGAGTGAATGGACTAAAGTGCAGGCTGAGCTTCATTGCGGCTTATTGGTGTTCGAGAGAAACCAATTCGATCCGGGGTAAATTGTTCGAGAGAAAGTTTACCCCCACTAAATTCTAGCTTATTCACTAATTTGCAGCGGTTTACTATTAAGTGCAATTACCCGGCTATTTACCTTAGCCCATAATCCTATCACATCCCAAGAATCCCGGCTCCATATTTGCATTTTCGTAATATTTGCTATTTTAGTAGATAATTGACTACAAATCCCCTCCTTTGATATTTGTCACTTGTGTCACCCCTTAATTTATCATGTTTTTCTTAGTAAATGTTTGTTAACTGTAATTGACTCTGGCAAATTCTTGTTTAACTATTGATATTCAAAACCGCTCCCTTGGGACTCAATCCCAACCCTTGGTTGGGTTATATTACTACTGAATGATCGTTGTCACTTAGTATTGGATGAAGTGACATTGATAGCGTTCATCAAAATAGCTCCGCTGCCGGGGAGTGGTGTTATTTGAGAAATTTTAGTTAAGTCGAATTTTGCTCTTGTTAGTTATAATACTACTTACTTAATTTTTAGTTTTGTTTTGCTTGTTTATGTGTTAATTCAGGATGTATGAGTGTGAACGGCAGCAATGGCAGCCAAGTAGACCATTAAGACGACATCGGAAACCTCAACGATGTAAATAAGCCTCATGCTAATGACCCCCATCTCATGGGCGGTTTTGGTGCCATTCGCTTGCCTCCGGCCGAAGGGAATATTGTGTTCCACATCACGAGTACTATGTTGCAACTCGTGCAACTAAAGGGGCTTTTCAGTGGATTGGCTCACGAAGATCCTCATGAGCACATTCAAAATTTTATGGATTTTTGCGGACCATTCTCCTTCAAGAGTATATCCCAAGAGTCGGTTCGCTTGAGGTTGTTCCCATTCTCTTTGATGGGAGAAGCATGCAAGTGGTTGGCTGAATTTCCATGTGAATCAATCACTTCGTGGGAGGAGTTGGTCACCGCATTTCAAGTGCGAGTTTTCCCTCCCTCAAAGATGATAACTCTTCGGGACAAAATTTAGAGCTTCAAGCATCTAGAAGGCGATCCAATTCATGAAACTTGGCTGCGATTCAAGAAGTTGGTGCTTCAATGCCCAACCCATGACTTTCCTGACAACGTGTTGCTGCAGTATTTTTACCAGAGCCTTGATTCGGTAAATAAGGGTGTTGCTGACCAACTTTCTCCAGGAGGTTTGATGCAGCAACCTTATGTGATAGCAGCGCAGCTTTTGGATGGCGTGACTACCATAAACAGGGTGTGGTACACCAGGGAAGACCAGGTCTCCCCTCTCACGTTCAAGTTGACTAAGGAACAAATGGAAAAAGATCAACAGAGGGACCAAGACATGGCCAAGATCATGACACAATTTGACATTTTGTCTAAAAATATCATGGGAGCTGGTGCTCAAAGTGTCAATGTCGTGGGTGTCGAGTTTGCTAATCCGGATGAGACCAAGTTTGAAGCCTTGTATAATGAAGACTAAATTTCCTAGCCAACCAAGGCGGTGGTTACCGTTCAAACTACCCGAGGCAGGGTGGTAACCAAGGTTGGGCTAGGGATAAAGGTTGGAAAGATCGAGATCGTGAATGGAGGGACTGTAATCCAAATTGGAAGGATGGGGAGAATGAAAGGTATGTGCCTCCCCACGAGCGCCAAAAGCCAAAGGATTCAGAGAATGGTCGGTCTGAGGATATGCTTGCTCGTATCCTCAACAAAGTCAAGGGGTCGGACAAGATCTTAAAGGAAATAGAGGAAGATGTGTCGACCCTTAGTCAAATCGTTACCTCACATTCTGTATCGATCACGCAGTTGGAGACCCAAATGGGTCAAATGTCGTCTCATCTAAATCTGAGACAGAAAGGGGGGTTGCCTAGTGACACTATGGTTAACCCCAAGACTGAGGTTTAAAGGTGAACTTGCTTCGTGCCGCGATGTTAACTAAGGTGCTGCTTGGGAGGCAACCCAAGACCCCTTATTGCTTTTTTTTGTTTTGGTAAAATAATAGTGTGTTGATTGTGCAGGGTGAAGCTTGGAAAGTGTTCGAAAAAGTGAAGGTAGTCGAGCAACAAGTCTAGTCGGCAAATCACCGAAGGGGTCGGCGACCCCGATCCAGACAGCTACTAGACTCAAGAAAATTCTACATTGGAGTATGGAAAATATGGCGAGTTCAGAAAATTATTGGTGAATCACCGACGATGTCGGCGATCCCGACATAAACCGCCGTTTGGACCCTCACAAAAATTGGAGATTTTGTAAGAATCGGTGAGGTAAATGTCGACTCGGCACGTTGCCGGGTGGATTGGCGAGCTAAACTAAAGTCACCAAAATGGCGAGAACTGGACTTTTTAAGGCAAAAGATTCAAAAGTTTTAAATTCATTCACTTTACCTCACTCTCAAACTGCACAAACTCACACCTAGTTAATATTTCCAATATTGTTGCATTCTAGAAGTATTTTAGTTGGTGATTTGTGCGCGGATTCGAGATTACTTTGCCGCCTAGAAGTTCAATCTTATCATAATCGACATAAAAGGTTGGTTTTCCGAACCACGAATTTATTTTATAGAGTGTGTACTCATTTTCGACATTCTTACCTAGTTAATGGGTGTTGTGCCTCTCTGAAAGGATTAGACTATTTGAATGCCTATTTTAAATTTGGTAATCTTGCCCATATTGTTTCGGTTGTTGAAATCTCATATGCTTATGCTTTAAGATAAATTGAAATTCATGGGGTTGAGCTTGGGTGTTTTGGGTCTTGCATTAATTTCACTAGTGCATGCTTTGATTTGGTTTTCGGGGGGTGTGGGGGCTGAATTTGAGAAGTTGGGTTGAAAGTAGCCAAGTTGGGTCATTTGGCGAGCTAGGTTGAGCTCGTTGAACCACTCGGTTGTTCGCCAAAAGTCCCCATCTTGCCTTTAAACTCATGTTTTATTTGATGTTGGGTTCTGTAACTTTCGTTGAGAAGCTTGAGGTCGCCGAACGCACTCGACGACTCGCCGAAAGTAGTCTTTATCGCCCTTTGTCTGCACCCCTGAACTCTTTTTTTTCACCATACTTTCGGCGGGCTAACCCTTGCTCGCCGAAGTGAGTCAGCGACTCACCGACTATTTTGGCGAGTTCGTCTGCAACTGATTTTCTGTGCGTTTGTTGGAAATATGTTCTGACTTTTTATCGATGAGTTGAAGATATGGCTAGACCAAAAGTCGCAGGGAGAAACATGCCACCCCGAAAGATAGGAGAACAAAATTTCAAAATAAATGAAGGGAGGTCCCAAGAAGGGAAGACAAGAACCCCCACTGGGAGATAAAGGGAAGGGAAAGATTCCCACTTCTGACAGGAAGACTAATCCCCGAGACCCCTCTATTCCTTTATGGGCCAGGGGATTCCTTACAACTGTGTGGAGATTTTTGGTTGATACACCTATGGCAGCTCTTGATGAGTCCGGTACTACTGATCCCCCTAAGGTGACCCCGAGCACTGATACCCAGATCCTGAGTATTATGCCGAGCACTGATGCCCGGACAGATAGAGTGACTGACTAGACATGACTCATCTTTACCTCCCTCCCTGTCTTACTTTATTTTACTTTTGGATATTTTCGTTTGCATTTGAGGACAAATGTTTTTATTTGTGGTGGGGTGAGGCCCACCTTTGTGCATATTAGTTTTGTTTATATACTTTGGTTTTGAGTTTAAATTGTGTTATACATTGTTTTTTGTGGATGTTTGAGCTTGTGGCTCAATTTTTTTTATTGTGAAAGATTTTTTACCCTTTCGATTTTTTTTTGCCACCTCTCGTTTGTATTGAATGTGGCTGTTCTTTTGCAAATTTGAGTATCGGTTTCGATCAATACCGATGACTTGAATAGTGCTCATAATCGAATAAACATGAATGTGCGGCTATGATGAGGCCAACTGAAGTTGTATAGGCAATATGTGAACTCTTTGCATCTCATTGTGACTAGCCAATTTTCGAATCGAGTCTCTTGTGATGAACATTTCACACTAGCGAAAGTGTGGAGTGTTGTTTGACTTGGGTGTCAATGCCTTGTGTGATGAGCTTACCGTGAAACATGCATGATGACACCTAGAATTTTCCACGTTGGTCTGATTGACTAAGTGATGTGAACTCTTGAGATGATCTTAGGCAGCTTTAAAGAGTGTGAACCAATTTTAAGTATACCTCTATGGCCTACCTTGTGAGAGTGTGAACCTTTTTTGAACACCTTTTGATCCTTAACCTTTTCTAGGAAGAAACTTGATGAAAACGTGATCTTTCTTGATCCATTACCCATAATCCTCATGATTTGTGGTTTATTTGAATAGCCAACTTAGGCCAAAAGCCTAAGTTAGGGGTGTGGTGAAAAGAGAAGGTAAATCAAAAAGTGCAAGAAAGTGCCCTTTTGACCCATGGTTTTGAGAAAAATGGAACCCCTCCATATTAAAAAAAAAGAGAAAGAAAAGAAAGAAAAACAAAAAGAAAAAGAATGAAAAAATTGTGAAATAAAGTTGTGAAAATACAAGGAAAATGGGGTTTCCAACGGTCCATGGAAAGAGAATAATGGGATGACATTTGAGTACGAATGAAAATTATAAAGAAAAGGAAAAGAAGTGTTGTTCGCACCACATTTCATGAGGACTATAGTCATGGAGCCTAAATGACCATACCTTTGCACTCAGCCCCATTACTAGCCTTGAAAAGACCTTTGTGATCTTGAGTGAGCTGAAGCAAGTATTGATTGGAAAATACGGGTAAACCTATGGGTTAAATAATGCATTGTGTTCATCTTTGTGAGTGTGAGCGTTGCATTTGATTCCAGAACATTAAACTGTTGAACCATTGTGTGTGAATATGGAATCATTCTTTGTGTGAGGGCATTTCATTTCCTTTGTTGAGCTTGAACTTGCATTTGAAGCAAGTATCGTGAGTTTGAGATTCTTTGATAATGGTGAGGCATAGCTTGAAACTTTGAGTGTATATTTGATCCTTGCATAAGTAAGTTGAGCCTTTTTGTGTGCATTCATGATTGAGTCTTGTGTAGCACTGTTTGAGACACCCTTTTGAACTGCCGAACTTGAGTTTTACTTGAGGACAAGCAAAAGTTTAAGTTCGGGGTGTTGATGAGTCAACGATTTGGATTCATTGAAGGCTTGATTTTACTAGATTTAGTGTCCTCAAATGCACATTTTGTCTCAATAACTGATGTAAATCCTTGAATTTCAGATATTTAAACTTAGGGACAAAGCATGGACACTATGGAGAAAAAAGGAACAAGGCAGCTGAAAGAACAAAGAAAAGAAGGCCTAAGGATCGCCTAAACCATTGGGCGAGTCGCCGAATGGCCTTGATCTTGCCCAATGTTCCAGTGTTCCGAGCCCTGAAGGAGAAAATCAAATAGGCGATAGAAAAGAGCAGTCGGCGAGTCGCCGAACAGCTACGCGATGCAGTACCATATCGCCGAAAGTTACAGAGCTTGAAGTGCTAAAGGGCAAAGCGAAAAGGCGATAGGAATGACCAAAGGGCGGATCGCCGAGTGGATTGGCGATCCTAACTTACTGCACCGAGTGATCCTTTGCAGCACACTTTTTGACCACTATAAATACATGTTTGAATTTTTAGTTTACTATCAATTTTTAGAAGTAAGAATCAGTTTAACAATTCAGAAACCATTTTTAGAGTTATTCAGCTTTAGAGCTTGGTTTTGGAAAACATTTTTCCTTAGTTTTGGAGATTTTGAAGATTCCCATTTCGAAGAAATTGGAAGTGGGCATTGAAAATTCTTCATCGTAGAAGTTTGTAAAGACCATATTAATCGTACCAAATTGATGGAAACACATTTCGGTATCGATTCCTATCTTTTTACTATGTCTAGCTAAAACCCCAATTCTTGGGTTGTGATTATGTGATTATGGGTTGAATTAACTTTTGGGTATTGCTAATTGATAGTCTATTCTCTGTTTAAAACTGATTTCGTTCAGTAATTGTGGTTGAATTTAATGGTTGTAGTTGCAAATACAATTCTAGCTTCGTGTTTTTGGATTGCTCGAGAGAGAGGTTTTAAAACTAAAATTATTGAATCTATGGTCTGTGGGTATTGGGTTGTCATGGGTTCAGCTCGAGAGAGTGAACCCTAAACCATTTTCCACACATTTAGCTCGAGAGAGTGAATGGATTAAATCGCAAAGTGAATTTCATTGCGGCTTATTGGTGTTCGAGAGAAACCAATTCGATTCGGGGTAAATTGTTCGAGAGAAAGTTTACCCCCACTAAAGTCTAGCTTATTCACTAATTTGCAGCGGTTTACTATTAATTGCAATTACCCGGCTGTTTACCTTAGCCCATAATCCTATCACATCCCAAGAATCCCGTCTCCATATTTGCATTTTCATAATATTTGCTATTTTAGTAAATAATTGACTACAAACCCCCTCCTTTGATATTTGACACTTATGTAACCCCTTAATTTATCATGTTTTTCTTCGTAAATGTTTGTTAGTTGTAATTGACTCTGGCATATTCTTATTTAACTATTGATTTTCAAAACCACTCCATTGGGACTCGACCCCAACCCTTGGTTGGGTTATATTACTACTGAACTATCGTTGTCATTTAGTATTAGAGGAAGTGACATTGATAGCGTTCATCAGTTGGCACAAATATGTACTAAGTATGATAGCCATGCAAACATCATGCTAAAAAAGGACATTTTGGTTGAAAACCATGCTATGTGTCAAGTTTATGAATCATCATGCATCTTTAGTATAAACACACAAGGCATAAGCATATTCATCATGTACGCCATTAGAACATAATAGAACCATCATGAAAGTAACCCTAAGTTATACTTGTGCAATGTATGAATGGCATCCCATAATACCATTCATACTAAGTACCACTTTGAGGCCACCCTAACATACTTCCCATTCTTCTTTCTCATCTTTAGTCAATAAGCATGGACAATGAACATTCACAATCATTAAGGCATGACAAGGAAAGCAACTCATAATAATGATCCAAGTTAAGCATTCATCATTACAATAAGCCTTTAAGTCAACATTCTCATTAGCATCACTATGAGAACATTCATTTCATTAGACATTATGACATTAGAGAAACACATCATAGCCCTCTCAAAGCCTACTCGTGCAATGCATGAATGGCATCCCATAATACCACCCACACTTCATCGAACTTCTTGAGTAACCATAGTACCTAACTCATATCCTTGATAATAAAACATTATAACATAAAGGAACACACCATGACTACTCTCAAAGCTACTTGTGCAATGCATGGATGAAGTCCCATACCCCCCGCCACCCACACTAAGTAGTGCATTCTCTAGAAGCCATAGTTCATTAACATTCATTGTGGGGATAAGCCTTAACCGAAATAGACCATGTGAGCAAATCATGGAATTCCAATGTTACCCACACCAAAAAAGAAATCCTGACTTGCCTAAGGTAGGACCGTCAATTTAGCTTAGGTGGATCCACTAGCTAATAACTTATGTGGGCCATAGTTATGGGATAGGGAGATTGTTAATAGATACCCCGCCTCAACTCACGGATGAGCATCTATCTCAAGAGATTGCTACTAGATACCCCGCCTCAACTCATGGATGAGTATCCATCTTATTCAATATCCACTCGGTGCTTAGCATTATTCCCCACGGAGTACTTAACATTCATTGATTTAGTTCATTAGAAATGGGATATAGAGATTGTTACTAGATACCCCGCCTCAACTCACGGATGATCATCCATCTGAAGCCCAACATTCATTAAAATGGGATATAGAGATTGTTACTAGACACCCTGCCTCAACTCACGGATAGGCATACATATCATCCCAACATTCATTCATTGGTAGCTCATAGATTCAAAGATGAAAATAGCCTTTCAACTAAGAATCCCCATATTGTGAGAAAACCTTTCACAACATGTCATTATCTTTCATTAGTGTACAATTAAGAATAGCCTTTCTATCAGCACATCATCATTAACATAATCATAGAAAATTCAGTCATTCTTCATTCATGAGTGTGTATGTGAGAATATCCTTTCAACAACCACACCATTACATTATAGTCATGATCACATTACTTTCATTGAAATCACAAAGCATGTACATAAGCATCATGATCATACATCAATCTTCACAATTTTCCCTTCAAGGTCCATGAAACATATTCACCAACACACCTAGAATTACTATAATTTAGGCATGAATAATGACATATCTCAAGTAAATAAACCATTACAAGATCAATTACATAACATTCATCTTACTACAATTCACTCACATCAAAGTCATAAATTAGGGTTATGGGAAAATCATAAATTCATGGGGGATTTTATCTTAAAATCACCATAAAACAGTAATTAAATCATAATATAAATCAATTGAATCATTGAAAATATTTTGAGAAAGAATCCATGACCTAGAATGAAAACCCTTAGTTTTGGAGAAATTCCAACTTTGAAATTGAAGGTTTAAGGACTTCATGGATGGAAATTTAACCATGAATCAAAACTACCATACCTTAATTGAAGATTCCTCCCTAAATTGAGTGGAAAAGATGAGCCCTTGTTCCCTAAACCTTGACTTCTTCTTCTTCTTTAATGGAAGTTTCTAGAGAGAGAAATATTGTGAAGGAGAAGAACTTTTGGGTTTGATTTGGGTTTTTGGGAATAATGAAGTAAAATAGGTGTTTAATGACTTAAAATCATTTATATATGTGAAATAAAACAATTTAAGTCGACACCATTAATTAACCAATTAATTTGAAAATTACAAAAATGACCCTCCCTTGGCAGCCTACTCCCAGGCACCACGAGAGGACCTCGCAAGCCGTGGTCCTTGGGTAGTGGCTAAGGCTTGGGGTCTTGGCCTTTAAAGTTTGAAGGCATGACCACGAGACCCTTCACGAACCGTGGTCAAGACCATAGGTCATGGTAAAGGTCATGGTCTTTGGGCAGTAGCTAGGCTTCAAAGCCTTGCCTCCCACAAGCCTAAGAAGTCTTCACGAGCCCCTTCACGGACTGTGTTCAAGACCACTGGTCATGGTCCTTGGGTAGTTCTTGGCAAAGGTTGAGGCAGCCTTGGCCTTTGTCTTAGGCTTACCCCTTTTGCCTTGGCTCTTGCCCTTGCAACCCTCAATCAAACCTTAGATGGTCTTCTAACTACGGGGTCTAACACGTACCTAGACGTTTAACCACTAAACCCCTTAATCCTTGAAGTTAACACTCACATTTAGGCCCTAGTTCAACCTACTAATTTCTGAGGTGTTACATAATGACTTTGTGGCAGAGTCAAGTGGAACAAAAATCTTCAGGCTTCAAGCGCAAGAAGATTGGAAAAGAAATGGGAAAGACAAACAGACTGGATAAGGACCCTCTAAGAAAAACAAGAAGCCAAATTCCAAGAAGGAAAATGGTTTTTCAAGAAGAGAGACAAGAGTAAATTGAAGTGCTACAATTGCCAAGTACTGGGCATTTTGCTCGTGAATGTACTGAGCCCAAAAAAGTAGCATTTCTAAGCGCATCTCTAAATACTACATATATTTCTAGCACTTCTTTACTAACTGAATCTTATTCTATGTGGATTGTAGACTCAGGATCCATCGACCACGTGAGTCAAGATAGAGAGTCGTTTGTGGAGTTTCATCGAGTTTCATCTAAATCAAGGTGGATCTACGTAGGAAATAATGCTAGGTTGGAAGTCAAAGGTATAGGAACTTGAAAAGTGGACTTGCATGGTGGCCTTTCCTTGATGTTGCATGACGTCCTATATGCTCAAGAGATTCGATGAAACTTAGTATCTGTCGTTTCTTTGAGACGTTAGTTTTGATTTGTTTTTTTAGTCGTAATGGTGTTAGAATAACTCTAGATAAAGTTTTAAATGGTTTTGGACTTTCTTATGACAACTTTATCTTTTTAGATTGTAATTCTTCAACTTATGACTATTATATTGACCGTTGTGTAATGACATGTTATTTAAGTAACAATGATATTGATGTTATTACATGGCATGCACGATTAGGTCACATAGGGCAAGATCGAATAAACAGGTTTTCAAAAGAAGAACATTTAGGTTCTTTAACCAAAATTAATATGTCAACTTGTGAAAAATGTTTTGCTGGAAAGATTACACGTAAACTATTTGGGAAGGCTAAGAGAGCTGAGTTACAACTTCAATTAATCCATTATGATATTTGTGGTCCAATGAATGTGAGAGCAAGGTTTGGTGTTACATACTTCACTACATTTATTGATGATTTCACGCGTTTTGTTCATGTGTATTTGATTTCACATAAATCTGAAGCACTTGAGTGCTTTAAAAGATATATGAATAAAATTAAAAATCAATTAGATAAAAGCATAAAGGCTTTAAGAACTGACCGAGGATGTAAATATTTGTCAAAACAAATGGAAGAATTCTGTATTGAAAAGGGTATTATCGGATAGTTAACTACTCCTTATACACCACAACAAAATGGTGTAGTTGAAAGAAGGAATAGAACATTATTAGACATGACAAGATCCATGATGGCGTAGGCAAATTTGTCCATCTCTTTTTGGGGAGATGCATTATTGATTGCGGCTTACATATTGAATAAAATGCCTTCTAAATAAGTATCTTTCACTCCTTATGAACTTTGGACTGTTCATAAACAAACCTGAATGATGTACGACCATGGGGTTGTGGAGCATATATTAAAGATCGTTCTGGTGAGTTTGGTAAACTAAGTCCAAAAGGAAAGAAATATATCTTTATAAGGTACTCTGAATGCTCCAAAGGGTATGTGTTCATCGATGAACTAGAGGGTGGAAGTATTATTGAAATTGTTGTCATGACCCAAAAATGGTTGTGATGGCACTCGTCATATCCCACCAAGACAAGTCAGCCTAAAACTCAACCATTATAATAAAATACGGAAATTTTATAATCAACTTAAAAATACCCCCAAAATATGGTTGTCACGTGTACAAGCCTCTAAAGTATTACAATTGATTCAAAAAAAAAACACAAGTCTCAAATGACCTTGTTTCTAGAATTGAACAAGATCATAAATAGGAGAAAGAAGGTCTGTTGAGATGACAAACAACTACCACACAAATCTCCAAGAAGCCTAGAAAAAAATGAGAATGAAAAGTATCACGAAGTTCCGGGCTCGTAACCTACAAAAAATTGTAGAAGCAAAGGGTAGGTATCAAACCATGCGGTACTCAGCAAGTAAACTTCTAAACACAAGCTAAGGAAATAGAATACGGGTGCTCCTTACACCCAACCGAACCTCCACAACTACAACGTGCATAAAACTAACCCAACCTAACAGTTCACCATTTACATAGCTCACAACTCAACAACAACACTCTAACAATTACATATCCTCAACAACAAACTCAATATTCATCAATCACAAGTTTCACAGAAAGGCATTCACTAGATCAGCAACACACAAGATCAAGTTCATCAATGATAAAGATGTGCAATGCAATGAAATGCAATGTCAAGTATACTGATGCATGTCTGACCTAACGATACACACCTGATGTCTCTCAGTCCGAGACTCATGGGGGACATATTTGTCTATGAATCCATCGCGGCGTGCGATACGACCCTCGATATATAGTATCCATCACGGCGCGCGATTCGTCCCTCAATATATAGTATCCATCACGGCACGCGATACCTTCCCTCAAAATGGTACATCCTCTTATCACATAACACTGTCTCAGAACCAATACAAATGACACTTCACACAAATAATGAGGAGATGACCATTTTCATAACAATGCACAATTCACAACAATACAATCATGATACAACATCAACCATTAATCAATAAGCCTTTCAAATCATTCTCAAACATCACACACCAACAATTAATCACATTACCTTTTTATTACCCTTTTTCCATCATTATAATTATTCAACATGGACAAGTCAACCCATCACCAATTCCCATTACTCTCCAACACATACCACAAGGAAATACATGATTTTATACACTTAACAAGGGCTAAGAAATCCACTTGCCTCAATAATCAAAAATTGACTCTAAAACTTGTGCCTTCCCCTTTCGTTGAACTTTCAACTCAGCAATCTATTCAAATAAATGACCACAATAAGATTTCAAAACTAACAACACCCATATTACAATGTGATTGTCCTTGACCCAAAAATTCACCCAAATATATAATCAAGTTCGTAAATCTTGATGTCAATTAACATTTCAACTATGATATTTTCCAAGTTTCAGGTCTAAGGTTAAGTCTTAATTCTTCCAATATTATAATATAATGGTATTCACATAATACCATACACCTAATATTTAATTAGGTGTACCAGTATATCAAAACTTAAATTGTAATGTGATAATAATACGAGAATAAGCCAATTATAAACCATTCGTGAAACAAAAAAAAGGAATATACACATAATTGATAATCTTAACCGAACAGTAAGAAATTATATGCAAAATTTGACATCTTTAAGAAAAGTTCCAAAATTGAAACCAATACTGATAGATGGTAACCTTACAAACCTTAACCCATATTTATATCCAATCATCCCCTTATCATTGCAAAATTATAAGCCCCGATTGGCCACCAAAATATTGAAAAATAATTATAATAGTTAAAACATAACAATTGATAACCCTAACACTGCATAGCAGCGAATCAAATAAGTCAAATTGTTATCCCATTCATCTTTATACCCAATATATAATATAATAATATGCCCCTCTTTTCAACTTTATAAATACAAAGGTTGAAGGCTACCTGAGGCAATTTAATTATTTATTAAAAAGTGACAAATTCACAAAATTATTTTAATATATATGGGCCAAATAGTATATGGTTTTAACTAAGGGTAACTTTCACAAATAGCCACTATAATAAACTTAATTATGCTCCATGGCTATAGTTTGCATATTTACGGGTTGTAGCTATAGTTTAAGTTGTCTCATTTGTATAATTTGCGGGTACATTTGTATAGTTCAGTTATTTTTGTATAAACTCGAAATAACGAATTTATACAATTACAAACATCAGAAGTGCAAATAGTTATACAAATTATATTATACAAATTCTGAATTATACAAATGCGTGAATTAGACAAGACTAAAAAGATGAGCTGTGTAATTATAGCTAAAAGTAAGCCGCGAATTGTAATTAAGGTAAACTATAGCTATATTAAGTAATTAACTAGTATATGTTTGCTTAAACGCGTAATTTTCCCTTTAACTAAATTATGGACTTAGCCCATTATCCACCAATTAGAATTAATTATTTAAAATCATTCGTCAACTAAACAATCGTAATTAACAAATGGCTCAAAATTTTCCAAATATGTTTTTCCGGGTCATTACATTATCCACCACTAAAATTCATGTTCGTCCTCGAACATAAAGAAGGAGAAGGGGAATAACCGATGTTACCAAAAGCCTGAGGTATGATCTTTCGTAGTCAATGTTCATCTCTCAAAGTGAGCTCCTCCTTAAGACCAGTCCATTAAGATCAACTACTAAGGACTAATCTTTCGAGGCAAAATTTTGGAAGATATACAAACCAGGAGTGATTATCAAGCCACAAACTAACCCATGAACCCAATCTAAATTGAAATCTACTGGACCATAACACAACCACCGTGATGAAGCTTGTCTCACATAACCACAATAAAATTCTGAATTAATATTGGCTACAACCAGAAGTGAACCACACATTCATAATGCACAAATCATCACATATCTTATCAAGATTTCCTTTTCACAACACAATCTTTTCACCAGTTTAAAGTATAAATTTTTTATCCTTAGATATCGGGTACTCATCAAGGGAGAATCAAACTTATCTAGCCCAAAGAAGAAAATAATCAAGTAAACACCCAACAAGTGATACACTTCAAAATGTAGGGCCTCTAACGACACTCTTAGACAATTGTAACTCTTCATTGTAGCTCTTATATAAGCTCTCATAAGCAACGTTGTGCGTGTAGAACTACTGGTATACTTCAACTATCCCAAACAACATCAAATATGTCATAGCTGAAATGACCAAGAATGCCACTCTACTAAGGGAACAATCACAGGATCGATACATCCGATCCACCACTAGGAATTCACCCAAAGATGTAGAAATATATGTGGGCATAAACAACTAATCACACTCCAAATCATATCCAAAATGAAGTAGGTGGTCACATAAGAATATACAGAACCAAGGTCGAACAATGATAGATACTTCTTTCATAGTGTCGATATCAAACATTTTCATTCATCTGACTCTATTTCATTGATTTTCTATCTACCCACAATCACTAGTCTAGTCCATATTACAATCGTTCACATACTTGGTTTATCGGATACCACATGCTCTTCGTAGTAGTCCATTGAAGTCAACCCTCTTAAAACTAACAAAACATCATAACCACACCAGTCATTTACTTTGCTCTTAAACCATCACTAGTATCAAAGTCTTCTTAGAAAATACATTGTCGCCTCCAAAAATTTAAAATATATGGCTCCTTCTCTTTTCATTTAAGCATTTCATGATAGATAGGGGTCCCACCAAAGGCTAGTAGCACTAATTACAATCTGATAGTACTTTCTCACCGAGATAAAACTATTGAATCACGTCGAATATCAACTCCACGCAATCTTTCACATACCAAGTTTCAACTATTATTCAAACCATCATATACCTCATACCAACACTTAAGAAATTCTAGGTCACTCCAACAATTTTGTATACTATAAGCTCATAACCTCTACTCACCATCAAATGCCTATGTAACACATAATAATAGTCTATATCGTCCCATGAACAAAGTAGTTTCAATCCCCTCAAAATCCTCATTAATCATGTAGAACTCTAGGTCCACACTGTTTAACATCCATAAGTTACCTATCATTATTTGAACAATCTAGCCCCACATAAAAACATAGAATCTTTCACACATCATTGCTTGTAACCCAAACCAAAACTCAATCTTTATAAAAGTCGATGATAAAACCCTAGTAAGTCTATACCAAACCAATTCACATCCATAGTCATATTAGAACTTATATATGAAAATTCATACATCAATCAACTTCAAACCAAGAGTCTATATGAGAGATTTTATTTCTTCACATCTCTTAAATTCTTCCCTTGACGCAAATTTCAAATACCTTGAACTCTTCAATAAACCAAACTTTTTTTCCTTTCGCTGACTTGCTTACCAATATTTTCCTTTGACCAACAACCCATGATATTATACCTTATACTTTAAACCAATACTTTAAGAGAAGTACTTTCTTAGGCCCGTTAACAATCAAAAGTAACAAACTCTACGACTCAAACCCTACACATGTTCTTCCAAATGCCCAATACTCAATGTAATCGATCAATTCTTACCTTACCAATTCATACCTTGACAAAACATACTACCACGAATGTAGAATTTCAATGAAAAATTTGAATTCGGATTCCAATTGTGCCACTTATCAACTCATAAACACAAAAACACTTATTACCACACTCAAATCGAACGCCTATAGACTTTTTTTTTTGCAAATCTTATCCAATCGTTTTAACTCTGATTAACCTATGACACTATTACCATGACCAGCGCAAAATGGATGAAACCCTGTGTCTCTGAACCCAATTTTCAACCCCTCTGAAGATACCTCCTTAGCCCTTGCAATCAAAGTAAATATCTTTGCTCTCTCCTCTTTCTTGAAGCTAAACTACATCCCACTATTTTTTTTCATTATGACTTTAGCTCCTTTCAATTCCATTCGAGCAACATCCCAAATCCTCATAAAACTTACCATACAACCACACTACTCACAAAATAGCAGTAAACCACAACCTTAGATATTCGCAAGTCGTTACTACAGTATAAAAGTTTGTTTAATCAATAATCCTTATCATATAGTTGCATCTCAATCACAATCAACAGTAACTATTATTACCATTATGCTTGGTAGTCAATACCATTATCACAAAGTATACCTTATTATCAATATTACATCTTAAACCAACTTATACCAATCAAATCCAATGGACTAACCAAATTTCAGATCCACTTTATTACTAAAATCCTCAGTTACCTTCACAGAAGTTTACTCATTATGACTTCCTTTAGCCATAAGTTAGTCATTTTGATATCGATCCACTCCCTTAGAGCTTACGATGTAATCACTAGTCCTCATTTAGAAATCTCAGGATAGACTCCACAAATTAACGCATTAATACCATCCCAACAATCCACCTCTAAAATCTCCCTTATAACAATGTTTTAACTCAAGCGCCTATAGTAACAAACTAGTTGGTTTCTCAAATATGAATGCAACATTGAATCTAATTATACGATCATGTGGAACAACTGATAACTCCTTAAGTAGTTAGTATTCACACTTGAAAATCCATATATCCATTTTCATTAACCACTAGTACCATATCGTGTGAGTCTGTTAGATCCACCACAAGAACATATCATTCCTACCGAGAAGATTGTACTCAAATAATTCACACATTTATACTCATAGAATAGATGTAAAATATTACAAAATTTGTTCTGTATCTAGCCCAAGCTATATGTATTATTTCGTAGGTCAAGTCGATAGTAGATGTACACACTCCATAACTCTTATCAAGTCAGAATCGATGCTATTATATTAGTCGTATCATCACCCTCTTTGATATACACTCAATATATAAAGTCATAGTAGAGGTTCTAACCTTGATTCGCGCAACGTCATTTTCATCATTTGCTAAGCAATACATACATGTTATGACAACTTTACTAACTGTATTTTCCAAAGTTACAATGTTCATTATCTAGTTATCCCTTTAATTATTCCACTTCCAATTGTCAAACCACTCCAAATATTTCCTACACCACAAAAGTACTATTCTCGTTGATGGGGTAACTAGCCTGAAAAAGATAACATGTTCATGAAGTCCCTCAACTATTGTTCAGACTCATCATTCAAATATCTTTAAAATGCATCATTGAGTCATCACCTTACTCAACCCTTTCAAATTGCTGAACATTCTTAATCTAACCACACATCATTTCCACAAGTTTATCACTTCCACTTTAGTAATAGGTCTAACATTCAAGCCATACACGACACACCAATTGGTCACATGAGGAACTACGCACGAATCTTCACTATAAGTGAGAGTGAATGGAGTGAAGCGATAGGTGTCTTCACTAGCTGGGTATGGAGGGTAGGAGTTGCAATCCTTACCACTAAGTATTAGAAACTGAAATCTAACTGAACTGAGTTCCAAGAATATGCAAATATGCTGAAATACAAGAATAACTGAAGGAATAAGGTACTAAGACTGAACTTACGCACGAGTAAACTGAGACACTGGAGAGGAAACTATTATCTCAAGCTGAAATGGGATCAGAGAGAAAGAGGTGAGGATACTTGGCCTTCATGGCTGCTTCTACTTTCCAAGTAGCTCCCTATACAGACTGACTCCTCCAAGTTTGTTGAATCTCATTGCCCCCTTCATAGGTGATACTTTTAGGAAAACCAAATCATCTATCCCAAACTCTAAGTTCCTTCTCCTTACATATGCGTATGACTTCTGTCTTAAGGCTATTTCTGACAAGCTGATATTTTTTCCATAGCTTCATAAAACGAATCTAGCCCAATCAAGGTTGTTTCACCTACTCATCCACCTTTGGAACACATAAGCGATCCTCTCCCCCTTGGGAGAAAACCTCTACTTTCTGCTGATGGACTGCACCCTCTAGTTGAATCAATATATGATCATTTTCTTGTTTTTCCTTAACCTCCGCTACCAATAAAATTTTGACCCATTCTGAATTGTAACACCACCCATAAATAATCTGCTAAAAACATCTGATTCTACATTGGCCTTACCAGGATGGTAATTCACACTCATATAATAATCCTTGAGAAATTCAAGCCATCTCCTCTGGCGAAGATTCAACTCTTTCTAGGTGAACACTTACTGAAGGCTCTTATAGTCTTTGAACACATCTACATGAACACCATACAAGTAGTGTCTCCAAATCTTAAGTGCAAACACCACTGTTGCAGGCTCGATGTGATGAGTCAGATAATTCTTCTCATGCACCTTAAGTGGTCTAGAAGCAAAAGCTATAACCTTACCCCACTGCATAAACACACAACATATGAAGACTCTGGATGCGTCACACTAGTTCACATAACAGTCTGAACCATTCTGGTAGAGTCAAAACCGGAGTTGTAGTCAACTTAGTTTTTAGTTCTGCAAAACTTTTCTCACAATCATCTAACCAATGAAACTTAACCTTTTTCTGAGTCAACTTAGTCAATAGAGATCCTTCCACGAACCTTCTGTAATAACCCGCTAGACCCAAGAAGCTTCTGATATCTGTAGGAGAGGTAGGTCTGGGCCATTGTTTCACTGCTTCTATTTTCTGAGAATCCACTCGGATCTCTTCGCTAGACACAATATGCCCAAAGGAAGCAACATACCGAAACCAAAACTCACACTTACTGAACTTAGCGAATAACTGGCGATCTTTGAGAATTTGCAGGACAACCCTCAAATGATTCGCATGATCTTCCTCATTCCTAGATTAAATGAGGATATCATTAATAAAGACGATACCAAAAAAGTCCAAATACTGCTTGAACACTCTGTTCATCAAGTCCATGAAAGCTATAGGAGCATTGGTTAGTCCAAATGACATAACTACAAATTCATAATGACCATACCGAGTTCTAAAAGTTATTTTCAGAATGTCACTATCTCTCACTCTGAGTTGATGATAAACGGATCTGAGGTCTATCTTCGATAAATGACTAGCACCCTAAAGTTGGTCGAACAAGTCATCAGTCCTGGGGATGGGATACTTATTTTTGATTGTGACCTTGTTCAACTGCTTATAGTCAATGCACATTCTGAGAGAACCATGTTTCTTCTTCACGAACAACACTGGTGCGCCCCATGGGGAAATACTAGGCTGATGAAGCCCTAATCTAGAAGGTCTTTCAACTATTCTTCCAATTCCTTAAGCTCAAATGGAGCCATTCTGTAAGGTGGAATAGAAAGAGGATGGGTATATGGAAGGAGATCAATTCCAAAACCAATTTCCCTTTCGGGAGGAACTCCGGGAAGATCTTCTGGAAACACTTCTGGAAACTCAAAAACTACTGGAACTGACTCAAGAGTTTAGGTTTTGGAGCTTGAATCCTTAACCCAAACTATATGGTAAAGACAACCCTTGGAGATCATCTTTCTGGCCCTTAGGTAAGAAATGAATCGACCCATAGGCGCTAAGCTACTACCCTTCCATTCTAAGATTCGTTCGTCTGGAAACTGAAAATGAACAATCCTAGTTCTACAATCGACTAAGGCATAACATGAATGTAATCAATCCATGCCTAGAATGATATTGAAGTCTACCATTTCTAACTCTACAAGATCTACTGAGGTGGATTTTTGAGAGACCGTGACAGGGCAATTTCTGTATACCTATCTAGTTATAATTGGGTCACCAACTGGAGTAGAGACTGAGAAGGGTTCTAAGAGAGTTTATGGACAAACATTGAAGTTGACTGCTATATAGAAAGTTACAAAGGAAAGAGTATCCCCTAGATCTAACAAAGCAAAAACATCTAAGTTAAAAACTTGTAACGTACCAGTGACTACATCAGGAGAATCTTTCTGATACAGGCGAGCTTGAAGAGCATACTACCTATTTTGTCGCTTACCGCCACCTGTACCAGATGAGTTACCCTGCTGAGTCGGGCTACCTACTGGTGCCGCTGAAGTTGTAGACTGAGCTCTGCCCCTATTACCTCCCTGACCCTATTTAGAAGATGGACAATCTTTCAACCTGTGACCAGTCTGACCACACCCAAAACATCCTTCCATTCCTGCAAGACACTCGCCCGGATGGTTCTTACCACACTTAGGACAAGTTGGGTAGGTTCTGGTGCCTGAAACACTCCCCTGAGACTTAGAGCCTGATGCCCTATTTTTTGGATCATGTCGGAACTTGGAGGATGGAACACTAGTTGATGAAGGTGCTGGAGCTGAAGACTTCTGCTGAAACTGCGAGCGATTTCCACCACCCAATTTCTGTTGAGAAAAATCATAGGTGCCTGTTGTAGCCTTCTTATTCTCGTTAGCCCGTTTCTTAAGCTTATCACCCTCAACTTGCTGAGCATAATTCATGAGCCTAGATATGTTCATAGCCTCCAGCAACATAGCATTCCTACACTCTGTTTTCACTAGGTCGGATACCCCATAAAGAAACTTGTTCATTTGAGCCCTGAAATCGGCTACCATATGAGGAGCTTACCTGGAGAGTTAGGTGAACTTGAGCCCATACTCTTGGACGATCATGGAACCCTATCTCAAATTCATAAACTACTGAGCTATTGCCTCTCTCAGCCCTCTTGGGAAGAACCTGTCCAGAAAGGTTTCACTAAAGCACTCCCAAGTGATAGGAGCTGCATATGTACCCTTGTTCTCTTTCCACTGAGTATACCAGATGTGAGCTACAAACTTCAGCTGATAGGATGCCAACTCTACCCTATCATTACCTATCACCTACATCACTCCAAAGATCTTCTTGACCTCATCTATAAAATTTGGGGATCGTCACCAATCTGTGATCCTAAGAACTCAGGCGGATTCATCCTAACGAAATCACGAACCATGGCTGCCACTGATCCACCACTAGCATTTTAAGGAACTAGAACCTGCTGGTTGTTATGATTATTCACACTCTGAGCCAAAAGTTGAATGGCGTTCCTAAATTCTTTATTCAAAACTTCCTGATCTAGAACTGGAGGAGATGCGTTAGCATTACGTGCATTCGCACCCATTCCATAAGCTCTACGAGGAGGCATGATCTGAAATGGTTAACGTCGAGTTAGAAATGAGGAATTAGATCATACCTTACGCACGATAAGAGTAACAAGAAATTGAAGTTTTCCTAAAACACTTCGCATGCTCTTTTTCATTAGATGTGGTGCCACACCCATGAAAAGGACTCTACTTAGTGCCGCTTTTATGACATCCTAGGACTCTTAAACCTAAGGCTCTGATATCAAATTTGTCACACCCCGAAGCTACCCCCAAGATGTGGACACGACACCTAGGATCATGAGTGACCCCAAGCTAACCCTACAGGCACATCATAAGTATACTAAAGATAAACTGAATCAATAAATACTTTGCGAAAGCTAATCATGAGATAATCCAAAATTATGGGGAATACCCATATACTAAATCTGAATATATGAAAATTGAGAGTTTGAATACAACTAAAACGTCAAACTCAAATACTAAAGTTGATTCTAACTATGTCTAAAATAAATCCTCTACAGACTAGAAATGCAGGGACATGCCCCATCTAGATCTACCAAAGCTGAAACTAAAGTTAAAAGAAAAAAAAGATAATCATGTCACTTGTCCTCGAAAGAATGAGGACTCACCACTGATGCTACTGAATTGAAGATCGGGAACCAATCTATGCGTGATCTGGAAGCTGAGAACATGGACCTACATCACGAGAAGATGTAGCGCAGAGTATACGTCGTACTTGAAAGGTATTGGTCATGGAGGATAGAATAAAGTTGAACAATAACATAACTGAACCAAAGCATATATCTGAGCAATGATAAAAGATGAACTGAATGTAAATATACTGAGCATACTGAACATGAAATAACTGAATGCAATGACCAAGTTTATAACATGCTGAAACTAAATACTGAAGTATAGCTGCAAACCTGGTCAAATACACTAGAGTCTAACTGGATATCTCAAAATTGACATGCTGACTGAGAATGTAACAGTAATATAGTGATAATGACACATTCAAAAACTGATGCATGTAAACATATCTGAGATAGCTGGCCTAGCAGGTGTAATTCATGAACTAAAAGAACTACATAGCTAGGGTTCTAAATTTCTTAAAAGAACTAAGCAATAATATGATAATCTGATTTGGATCATTCTAACAGCTAAAACCCAACAATTTCTAACATTTAAGAAACCCTAGGTCTAGATAATATTAAGGGAATCAAGATTCTGACTGAAATCTAGGGACCTAATGGGTGAAAGGAACCACTAGTGAAATTCCACATACCTGGTGACGAAATTCATAGAGAAATATTTCAATTTTGGGGCTAGAACTGAAGAAAACCCATTGTGTGTTCTTGAGAAAGCTATCTCCTCTTTTCTTTTCTTTTTGCTCTAATTTTTGGTGATTTTGGTGAATAAAGGTTTTGGTTATGTTCTGACTAGGTTATTAGACTTAATCTGAGTAAAATGACGTAGTTTAGGCATAAAATGATGAAGTTTAAGTGCCCAACGTATAGGAAAAAGACCTAAGTGATCCTAACTTAAAAATTGTCGGAAGCCACCCACAGAGCGACCTACGGGCCGTAGGTCAAGTCTGCCCAATAGGGCTTCACTAAAATGAGCATAACCTTTTACTTGGAGATCAGATTTTAGCAAACTCAGTAGCGTTGGAAAGAAGATTTAATTATCTATCATATGGTGGGTCATGAGCCACCTAATTCCTTTTGTGCTAAGAGTGATGACCGTTTGAAGTTGACTCAACAACAATTTCCTTCTAACTGGTTGATGACTCTACCTACGGTCTGTAGGGTCCTACCACGGACCGTACTGGTCGACTGTGGGTAGGATCAGACACTATTAAGACTTGGGCCTTAACGACGGTACCCCACCTATGGTCCGTGGTCCCAAATTTGGTCTGTGATCCCACCTACGGTCAGTGGGTGGTTTCGTTGGTATTGGCACCAGATTTTTTGAAACTAGGATTTTCTTCGTTTTGAGATCCGAGGTGTTACAGTCATAATAGCCAAACACAAGTTCATCAAGATTAAAAGATAGTTTGATATCTGTGTAAGATTCAAAGAATGAAGTTTTATGACGGTGATGAAGATAATCAAGAGATAGTCAAATCAGTTTGATAAAGTAGAAGTTTAAATGATTTACAAATATCTATCTATCTATATATCTATCTATTTATCTGCTTGTCTATCTGTCTGTCTATATGTCTGTCTATATATCTGTCTGTCTGTTTGTCTGTCTATCTATATGTATGTCTATCTACCTGTCTATATATCTATATCTATATTACCTTAAAAGCATGAACTCCTAACTTGAATGTTAAATTACTATAATATCTCTAACTTAGGTTGTGACTTTTTCAATGAGTTGTGACTTTTTTTGAAGGGTTGTGATTTTTCGATGAGTTGTGACTTTTCCAAAGAGTTGTGACTTTTTCAATAAGTTGTGACTTTTCCAAAGAGTTGTGACTTTTTCAATAAGTAGTGACCTATCCAAAGGGTTGTGACTTCTCGAAAAGGTCATAACTTTTCAGATAAGACACAAAAAATATTTATTCATACTACCCTTTGTTGACTATAAATAGAGGGGCTTCCTCTCATTTTTCAACTACAATTATTTTAATCTTCTACTCTTTTTCTTCTTGCATTTTAATTTTTTTTTGTGTGATTTATCGTCATTAAGTGAGTTCGAAGTTTAGCGGAATATGAGGTACCACTATTTTGATGAAGTAAGTCGTTCTATCATAAGAGGGTATAGTTCATAACCTCGAGTACTTGAGGAAAATAATTTTGATGATATAATAATTAGTCTTTTGCTTAATATATACATTAGTATGTAATGTTCCAATATATGAAGTTAATATGATGTAGACTAAATTCATTTGTTTTTGTTAACAATTTCTCTTGTGATGCAGATATATGCTTCTGAATATCTTTTTCAAAATTTAAAGAGTTATCACGATTTGTTATTGATGCTCAAGTCAAAAGAATGACTTTATTTATCAATGATACTTATGTGATTTAGACTCTCAGGAAGTTTGCTTCAAAATAGTTATTACTATATAAACATTACCCTTCTGTTTTACTTTTTTACTATTTCTTAATATTTCAGTATTTTAGACAAAGAAAAGTTAATATGACTTGTAATAACGCCAGTTGAAGTTTGTATTAGTTTAATTTTTATTATTTATTTAATAGTTAATTTTATGAGATAGATTTTTTCATTAATGCAAATATATATTTATATTTGGAATTGGTAATCACGTGCAACACACCAGTCAAAAAACTAGTATATATATATATATATCATCATCATATATTATTATAAGTGGGAAGCTCCAAAGTGAAAGGTTTAATTACCATTTTACCCTGACACTAAATTATTTTTTTAATAAAAAACTAATTAATTAAATATTAAATGGTTCTAAAAAAAATTAAATGACCAATTTTCATTCACTAAATTAACAATGTTCCTCCAATAACTTATGCTTAGAAACTAAATTATTACGCAATATTTAATGTTTCAATGCGCAAAAAATCAATAATAGATATTTTTTAGGAATTTCAAAGGTTATTTTGAAATTTACAAGTAATTTAATATAGTTCATGTATTAGCAAAAAGTCACGTTATCCAAGAAAAATTGTTAATATTCTCATGTATTTATATCATGATTTTCACTTATCTAACTCTTGACTATACACATTCTCTTATAATTTTTGGATTATACCTACATTTTTCATCTATAAATATGAAAATATTGGAGTAAATAACAGCATGTGATATACAAGGAATGAGCAAGCTAAGATTTGGGGGATCAACTTCTTTAGAGATGAACAAAGCATTCCTTTTACTCTTTTCTTAGAAGAACAAAGGTGAATGATCTTCAGGAAGGATATACTTTATTTTAGTACATAGTTTCCTTCTTTGAATGTAAAATAAATGGCCATGCATCAAAATATAAGATCCCGACTCTTTACTAATATACTTGTGTGATGTAATTTGTAAAAGAATAATTATAATTTACTTGATCTTTTTAACAATTAAATTATTGTACTATATTAATTGATGATAAATGTTATTTATTTGTTCTTATGATTTTATTAATTACTTATTTATGTTTATTATTTTGTAAGGGGTGTGTAAGATGAAATATATAAAACTATATTTTTATCATTTTTTTCTCAAGAGGTGTACAAGATTGAAACACGATAAATAATTTAAAATGGAGAAAGTAACATATAATTAAATTATTAATAACTTTTTTAATTCAAGGAAAAAATAATGATTTAAATGTGTATCCTTATTTATTTATCATTTTGCCTCATTTTGAGAAAAGACAAATTCAATGTTTCAACTTTTGATACCGTTTCATATTTAAGTTGTTACTCCGTTGATGCTATGTTTCTGTATTCTAAGATCATTTTTGAAAATATTAATTTGGTAGTATTCGATACTTGATATGATCCCTTAATAATAACAAAAATTAATATTCATTATTAATTGTAGCATTCATTTTATTTTAATTAACTCTAAGAAGTGGCTATCAAATTCTTTTCATTTTTCATCTTTCTACTTTTTTCTAAACTTCGTCTTGCAGGTAATTAACTTATGAGATAAGAATATACATATATTAATTTATGTTAATAATTATAGTATTTTAAAGTACAAAATATTATCATCTTTTATTTCATTTGTAGAAGAGATATTTTGCTGTCATATTTTAATTTTTTATTGGTATCCAAGAGTAGATTCCAAGTATTTGAACTATTTTTTGTTTGAAAATGAACGATATTCATGTAATTTATTTATAAAACTATTTTTATATACAATAATAATTTTAAATAATTTATGTCAATTTAGATGAGTACACGTGCAACGCACGTTTTCAGAAACTAGTGTGTGTCCATATATATATATATACTAGTTTTGGAAACGTGCACCGCACATTTATTCTTTGCAATCATACAAATTTGTATAGGCCTAATCTAGCGTTGATAATTATTAATTACATTATTCTTTTGTATATGTTGTTTTGTGCAAATATAATAGTATAAATTAATTCTTTTCATTTAATTCTGGTTATTTTTTTGCCAAATAAAAATGTTGAAAAATATAAAATTAATTAAGATAATATAGCATATAGTATGTGATATAGTGATGAACTCTTGCTCTAAATTTAAGAAATTGACGTAAACACATCTAACAAAATTAAAAATTACTAACAGAATAAATATATATTTACCATGTTAATGAGGGAAAAATTTACCAATAAATTAATTTTACATAAATTTATAAGAATTGTAAGATGATGAAACACAAAAGTGAAGTGGACTAATATTTTATGTTCACTTTATATAAGAGATCATCACCAAAAATCTATTAAGAATGAAAATAATTGTGTCACGCCCCGAGCCTACACCCCGGACGTGGCTGGCACTCGAGAATCATTTCTGGCCCCAAGCGAACCCTTGGCCTATCTTACTTACTTAGCGGAAGACTTAAACATAAGAAAATATAACGCATGCATAACTTAAGAAATAATAGCTTAGCCAAAATGGCAACTCAGTCTTAAGCGTATACAACTAAAATGAATAATACTAAAGAACTATAACTATCTATCTATGAAGCCTCTAAAATAAAGAAGGATGTCGGGACAGGACCCCGATCATCCTAACAACTGAAAACTAGAAATCAAATGATAAAAAGAGTCCTCCGGAATGAAAGGAGGCTCACCAACTGACTCTGAATGTTGAACCTGATCAACGAGGCGCTGGATGTTGATCCTGGTTACCTGCGTCTGATCATAAAACGATGCAGGCCAATTGGCATCAGTACATTGAATGTATGAGTATGCGAGTTGGAATCCTAAACAATACATAAGCTTGAAAAGATTCTAAAAGAAACACTTACCTTGGCTCTTCTCAACTCATGAATAACTTAACTAAAAATAAAGTAATGAAATACATGCAATATATGAAAAGCTTTATAAAACAATAAAAGCAACTATAACAAACTCAACTTTACTCATATAATAAAGTAATATAGTTTCTGTGGGAGTTTCTCTAACCTATTAGTTAGTTGCTTTAGGACTGCAGGGTTTATTTCTAAGTTTCATGTATTTCTTTTTTCAGTTATTTTAGGGGTAGTTACCATGGTTAGCACTATGACTTAAAAGTAGGACCATGATCTATTTCAGTTTCTTTAATTGTATGTTTATGTATTTTTGGTTCTTTTAAAACTGAAAAACAATCTCTCTGCATAAGCTTTTCTCTTAGTCATCTTCACATTTTAAATTCCTTGTATTCTCCTGCTTTCCTTTCTGTAGCAAACTAGACATTGTCTTTATTGTGTTATCTGTCATCAGTCTTACTAAAACTAACATAACCGACAACCACCACTATGAGCCTAAGTGGTGATACAACGTCTTTCCTACGCTGGCAGAACTGTCGTATACTTTGCCGTCATATAGAACACTTAACTTACTGGATCCACTAGCTTATGCTAAAAGCATCTTAAGGAGTCATTTAAAAAGTATGATCATTTACTACCCATGATGGCTACATGGTTTATGGAGACTTGAGTTAATATGAACTCGCATCCCCATATCGGTGCTCAATACTACTCCCAAAATATACTTAGTTCATATGTTTTTTAAACAAACTTCTTTCTTTGATTTAAGATAATTAATCAAAACTTAGCTTAAAATCTCTCTTGGAATCGATGTTCCCTTTGTTGCTCAAATGTGAAAACATTTCTTAACTTTTGGGAATACTTAGTTCCCTTATAACTTTTTGGAGAAATGAACTCAACTCTTTACTCTTCGCTTAACTTGAAACGTAAGTCTTAAAACAAAGTTAAAACATTTGTGAAAGACTTTTGAAAACTTTATAAACTTCTCTTAACTTGACTCTTAACTTAACTTGAATTGAATTATGGATTCAAGGATTGTGATTTGTGATAGGAAGGATCTCATGATGTTTAGGAATTTTTTTAGATAGCTAAACATGAGAAAAAAAAATCCCGAAATCACCATCTTGGAACAAGTCCGTGATGCGGAGTTGCATTAAAATATTTGTTCGCGAAATTAAATTTTGAGACAGAGGAGTCCGCGTACTAACCGCGTCGCGGAGCTAATTTTTGTACACTGGGGGGAGCAAGTCTGCGACACGGACTTGCGTGCCAAAACCTGCTCGACTTTTCCTTCTTCGTTTTCCAGCCCCCATTCGCTTAAACTCGACTATTTTTCTCAATATCTCTTTAGATTCAAATACCCAACATATGTACCTAAGAACCTAACTCAAAATAACTCTATAATTCGACCCAAAGATCTCAGAAACTTCTCAATATAAACCCAATTCAAGAACGACATCAAATTTAAGAATACATATCAAGAACATTGAACTTTCAACCCTTTTAGGACGAATTCATACTGAAATAAACATGTTTGGTGCGTGGGTGGACGAACCCAACGCTATGAAAGTCTCACATACCTTGTAGGATCAAATTCTTGTGAAATCCACAACCAAAATCGATCGTTCTTGGCAAATCTTGTTTTTCCTCTTCTCCTTTCTCTTGCGTTCTTTCTCCAAAAACCCTAACTCTATTTTTCAAAAGTGTAAACTGAATCCTCTCAGTTTAGACCCCAATTAATTACCAAAAAATGAAATTAAGTCATGGTGTATGGTAAAGACCATAATGCCCTTCTAAAATCCGGATTGAACTTTCCTTATTCAAACAACCCAACTTCCAAAGGGCTTAACTCACTCATACGAACTTGGAATCGCGCAAACTCAGTGGTGTTGGAAATATTATTCCAAGATCTTTCCAACCATATCTGTATATACACCTAACTCATCTTGAGCTAGGAGTTATGTCCGTTTGAAGTTGACCAAAATTCAATTATTCTAACTTAACAAAATTTCTAGATTTTCATTCTTTCCAAAAATAACTATTTCCAATTATTAGCTTCTTCCTAGTTATTTCAGATTGCGAGATGTTACAATATATCCTCCTTGGGAACATTCGTCCTCAAATGAGATTACTCTTACTAGGGTAAGGATGGTAACATCAAGTTCAAACACACAACAAGCAAATGCAAACAAACAACATGCTCACTCATAATTTACGGAGTACTAAGAAGAGAATTAGTACCTTGGTCTACATTTTCTTCGAACTCAAAGAGATGTTGATATCTCTTCTTCATTTCCTCTTCAGCTTCCCAAGTAGCTTCCTCAATAAATTGGTTCCTCCAAAGGACTTTGACTGATGCTACCTCTTTTGTCATCAACTTGCGAACTTGGCGATCTAAAATTTGAACCGGAATATCTTCATAAGATAAGCTATCCTTGATCTCAATATTTTCAGTTGGTATGATCAATGAAGGATCGCCCATGCACTTCCTCAACATGGAGATGTGAAATACCGAATGAACCGTTGCCAACTCTTGTGGTAGATCCAACTCATAAGCTACTTTGCCAATCCTCTTGGCTACTCGATAAGGTCAAATATACCGGGGACTAAGCTTCCCCTTCTTACCAATTCTCATAACACCCTTCATGGGTGAAACTTTAAGATATAACCAATCATCTACTTCAAACTCAACTCTCTTCTCCTACATCAGTGTAGGATTTCTGACGACTCTACGCTGTTTTCAACCTTTCTTGAATCACTTTCACCTTCTCCATAGCTTGATGAACTAAATCAGGTCCTATCAACCCAGCTTCACCAACTTCAAACCATCCAATAGGAGATCTACATCTTCTCCCATAAAGAGATTCATAAGGAGCCATTTGGATGCTAGAGTGGAAACTATTATTGTAAGTGAACTCGATGAGAGGTATGTTATCATCCCAATTACCCTTGAAATTGATCAAGCCCGCCCTCAACATATCCTCTAAGATCTGAATAGTGTGCTCTGCTTGCCCATCAGTCTAAGGATGAAAAACAGTACCCAAGTTCACCTTTGAACCCAAGCCTTTCTAAAAAGACTTCCAAAACTGCACAGTAAATTGCGCACTTCTGTCTGAAATAATGGAGACCGAAACCCCATGAAGTCTTACCACTTCTTCAATATATAGCTTAGCATAATCTTTTGCTGAATAGGTAGTCTTTACCGGCAAAAAGTGGGTTGATTTTGTCATTCTATCGACAATCACCCAAATGGAATCGTGTTGCCTGCGAGACCTTGGTAAACCTGTGATGAAGTCCATATTAATCATCTCCCACTTCCATTTCGGAAATTCTATATTTTGAGCCAAACCATCGGGCCTTTCGTGCTCTACTTTAACTGGTTGGCAATTTGGACACTTAGCAACAAACTCTGCAATGCCCTTCTTCATACTACTCCACTAATAGACTTCTCTCAAATCGCGATACATCTTTGTGGAACCCAGATGAATGGAATATCTGGAGCTATGAGCTTCCTCCATGATCCTCTCTTGGAGTCCATCCACCATTGGTACACACAATCTACCTTTATATCTCAATACGCCATCTCCCCCTTGTTCAAAAGCTAATACTTTCTGCTTATGAACATTTGCCTTCAATTCAAGCAAAATAGGATCTTGGTCTTGCTTCTCTTTCACTTCTGACACTAATGAAGATTCAGCCCCATTCATTACCACTACTCCTTCTTCTGTGGAATCCATTAGTCGGACTCCTAAGCGTGCAAGTCTATGCACATCTCTTGCTAGTTCTTTCTTTTATTCCTCAAAATCGGTGGTACTACCCATAGACAACCTGCTTAAGGCATCAAAAACTACATTAGCCTTACTTGGGTGGTAAAGAATACTCATGTCATAATCCTTGAGTAATTCTAACCACCTCCTTTGTCTGAGATTAAGCTCTTTCGGAATAAATACATATTGAAGACACTTGTAATCAATGAATACATCAACATGAATACCATACAAATAATGACGCCATATCTTTAAAGAAAATACTACAGCAGCCAACTCTAAGTCATGGGTTGGGTAGTTCTTCTCATGAACCTTCAACTGTCTGGAGGCATAAACTATAACCCAGCCATTCTGCATTAACACACAACCCAAACCAACTCTAGATGCATCACAATACACCACAAAATTGTGCGTACCTTCTAGTAAGGTCAACACTGGAGTAGTAGTCAACCTCTTTTTTAATTCCTGAAAGATTTTCTCACAAGCTTCAGACCATTGAAATTTCACTGTCTTCTGAGTCAACTTGGTCAATGAAGATGAAATGGATGAGAACCCTTCTACGAACCTTCTATAATTGCCAGCCAAACCCAATAAACTCCTAATATCAGTTGGAGATGTGGGTCGAGGCCAATTATGTACTGCCTCAATTTTCTGAGTATCAACTTTAATTCCCTCTCCAGACACAATGTGACCTAAGAATGCCACAGACTCAAGCCAAAACTCACATTTAGAGAACTTAGTATATAACTCCTTATCTTTCAAAGTCTGAAGAACTATTCTGAGGTGACAGGCATGATCTACTTCATTCCATGAATAGATTATTATGTCATCAATGAAGACGATAACAAACATATCTAAATAAGGTTTGAATACTATATTCATAAGGTCCATGAATGTTGTAGGCACATTAGTCAAACCAAAGGATATGACCAGAAACTCATAGTGACCATAACGGGTTCTGAAGGCTGTCTTTGGGATATCACATTCCCTCACTCTCAACTGATGGTAACCTGATCTGAGATCAATCTTAGAAAAACAAGAGGAACCCTGAAGTTGATCGAAAAGATCATCGATTTGTGGAAGAGAATACTTGTTCTTGATGGTAACCTTGTTCAATTGGCGATAATCTGTACACATTCTAAGGGAACCATCCTTCTTCCTCACAAATAATACCGGAGCCCTCTAAGGTGAGACACTTGGTCGAATGAAACCCTTATCTAGCAAAACTTTCAATTGCTCCTTAAGCTCTTTCAACTCTGTTGGTGCCATTCTATATGGTAGAATAGAGATAGGACGAGTATCTGGAAGAACATCTATACCGAAGTCTATCTCTCTCTAAGGAAGGACTCTGGGTAGATCATTTGGAAAGACTTCTGGAAACTCTTTTACTACTGGAACTTACTGAATATGAGGTATCTCAACACTAGAGTCATTAACTCGGACTAAGTGATAGACAAACCCCTTGGAAACTAACTGTATTGCCTTAAGGTATGAAATGAAACAACCCTTTGGCACTGCTGAACTACTTTTCCACTCTAAGACTGGCTCATTAGGAATCTAAAACTTGACAACTCAAGTTCTACAATCAATGGAGGCATAACAGTCATTAAGCAAGTCCATACCCAGAATGACATCGAAATTTACAATGTCTAACTCAATTAAATCAGTCATGGTGTCTTTGTGATTGATGGAAATGACACAATCACGATATACTCGCTCAGCTAGAATAGACTCCCCAACAGGTGTAGAAACACAAAAGGGTTCACAGAGTTTCTTAGGAAGAACATCAAATTTATTTGCAACATAAGGGTTACAAAAGATAAACTTGCTCCTTGGGTCTAGCAAAGCATAAACATCAAAAGCAAAGACTTTGATCATACCAGTGACAACATCTGGAGAGTTCTCTTACTCTTGGCGACTAGTGATCGCATAAAGATGGTTTGCTCCTCCGCCAGTATCGGAAGTAGCTCCTCTAGTTACAACCTTGTCTGGTGGAGCACTTGATGAAGATTGGGCTCTATTGCCCTGATTTCCACTACTTTACATGTTCTTTGGGCACTCTTTCATAGTGACCCTCTTGTCCATACTTGAAGCAACCTGTCTGGCCATCACGACACTTACCTGTCTGGATTCTACCTCACCTAGCACATTCAGGATCCTAGTTACCTCATTGTGCCACACTACCCTGAGACTGTGCAGGTCTAGCTCTAAAGTTCTGCGAATTCTGGCCATTATACTCACCTTTGCTTTTGGGTGCAGGTGCACTAGCAGATGATAGAGCAGGTCCCTTTTGCTTCTGCTGAAAGGATGAACGGTTCACATTACCTTTCTACTACCCGGACTCATTCCCTGTCTTAGCTTTCTTATTTATGAATTCCTCCATATCCTTCAACTTCTCTTTCTCTACCTGCTGCACATAGACCATCAACCTTGATATGTCCATGTCCCCAATTAACATAGCTTCCCTGCCCTCTTTGCTTGATAGACGGGACAAACCAGCGACAAATAGACTCATCCTACTCCTCATATCCGCAACCTTCTCTGGAGCATAATGGGACAGTTGGGTGAATTTCAATCCATACTCATGAACACTCAAAGAATCCTGCTTAAGTGTGAGGAATTCTCGTACCTTAGCCTCTTTCAGTTCTCAGAGGAAGAAACGCCCCAAGAAAGCTTCCTCAAAACAAGCCCAACTCGCAAGTGGTGCATCATCAACTCTACCCCCCTTCCACTAGTCAAACCAAGTCCTATCAACATTCTTCAGTTGATATGTAGTCAGTTCAACTTGCTCAGTATCGGCAACATGCATAACCTCAAATACCTTCTTTAACTCATCAATAAGTTCTCCGGATCCTCAGTAGTGTTCAAACCAGTGAAGCTTGGAGGATTCATCCTCAAGAACTCACGAATTCTCGAAGTATCAGTCACTTCTTATCTAGATCCTCTTTGTTGCCCAACCTAATTAGTCATAGCTTGACTGAGCATCCTTATTACCTCTCTGAACTCAACATTAGTAACTTCTCCTTGGGGTTGCACCTCAGGTGCATTGGGTACCACTTGATCCTCAACATTACGTCTAGCAGGGCGACCTCTGACAACTCTTCTTGGAGGCATGATTATTTGAAAACACGTGCAAGCATGAATTAGAAGGAAACTTTTTAGAGATTAAACTCTAACGCATGAAATGAGTATGAAAGAAGTGAGAGTCTTTCCTAAGTGTCGCAGCCTCCTAATTATAGATATGGCATGCTTCACACTGATAACTAGGACTCTACAGACACGACTTCATAGAATCCCTAGGACTCCTGAACTCTGTGCTCTGATACCAAGTTTGTCATGCCCGAGCCTACACCCCGGATGTGGCTGACACTCGAGAACCATTTTTGGCCCCAAGTGAACCCTTGGCGTGGCTTACTTACTCAGCGGAAAACTTAAGCATAAGAAAATATAACTCATGCATAACTTAAGAAATAATAGCTTAGCCAAAATGGCAACTCAGTCTTAAGCGTATACAACTAAAATGAATAATACTAAAGAACTATAACTATCTATCTATGAAGCCTCTAAAACAAAGAGGGATGTCGGGACAGGACCCCGATCATCCTAACAACTGAAAACTAGAAAGCAAATGATCAAAAGATTCCTTCGGAATGCAAGGAGGCTCACCAACTGACTTTGAGTGCTAAACCTGATCAACGAGGCGCTGGATGTTGATCCTGATTACCTGCCTCTACATCATAAAATGATGCAGGCCAACTGGCATCAGTACATTGAATGTACGAGTATGCGAGTTGGAATGCTAAACAATACATAGGTTTGAAAAGATTCTGAAAGAAACACTTACCTTGGCTCTTCTCAACACATGAATAACTTAACTAAAAATAAAGCAATGAAACACACGCAATATATGAAAATATTTATAAAACAGTAAAAGCAACTTAGTTAGTTAAAGAAAATGCAATAACAAACTCAACTTTAATCATTTAATAAAGTAATATAGTTTCTGTGGGAGTTTCTCTAACCGACAACCACCACTATGAGCCTAAGTGGTGATACAACGTCTTTCCCACGCTGGCAGAACTGTCCTATACTTTTCCGTCATATAGAACGCTTAACTTACTGGATCCACTAGCTTATGCTAAAAGCATCTTAAGGAGTCATTTAAAAAGTATGATCCTTTACTACCCATGATGGCTACTGGTTTATGGAGACTTGAGTTAATATGAACTCTCATCCCCATATCGGTGCTCAATACTACTCCCAAAATATACTTAGTTCATATGTTTTTAAAACAAACTTCTTTCTTTGATTTGAGATAATTACTCAAAACTTAGCTTAAAAACTCTCTTGGAATCGATGTTCCCTTTCTTTCTCAAATGTGAAAATATTTCTTAACTTTTGGGAATACTTAGTTCCCTTATAACTTTTTTGGAGAAATGAACTCAACTCTTTATTCTTTGCTTAACTTGAAACTTAAGTCTTAAAACAAAGTTAAAACGTTTGTGAAAGACTTTTGAAAACTTTATAAACTTCTCTTAACTTGACTCTTAACTTCACTCGACTTCACTCTTAACTTTACTTGAATTGAATTATGGATTCAAGGATTGTGATTTGTCATAGGAAGGATCTCATGATGTTTAGGAATGATTTTAGATAGCTAAACACGAGAAAATAAATCTCAAAATCACCGTCTTGGAACAAGTCCGCGATGCGAAGTTGCATCAAAATACTTGTTCGTAAAATTAAAATTTGAGACAGAGGAGTCCGCGTCCTAACCGCGACTCGAAGCTAATTTTTGTACACTGGGATAGCAAGTCCGTGACGTGGACATAAACCTGCTCGACTTTTCCTTTTTCGGTTTCCAGCCCCAATTCGCCTAAACTCGACAATTTTTCTCAATATCTCTTTAGATTCAGATACCCAGCATATGTACCTAAGAACTTAACTCAAAACAACTCTATAATTTGACTCAAAGATCTCATAAACTTCTCAATATCAGCCCAATTCAAGAACAACATCAAATTCAAGAATACATATCAAGAACATCAAACTTTCAATCCTTTAAGGATGAATTCATAATGATATAAACATGTTTGGCGCGTGGGTGAACTGAACCCAATGCTACGAAAGTCTTACATACCTTGTAGGATCAAATTCTTGGTGAAATCTACAACCAAAATCGATCGCTCTTGGCGAATCTTGCTTTTCCTCTTCTCCTATCTCTTGTGTTCTTTCTCCAAAAATCCTAACTCTATTTTTCAAAAGCGTAAACTGAATCCTATCAGTTTAGACCCTAATTAGTTACCAAAAAATGAAATTAAGTCATGGGGTATGGAAAATACCATAATGCCCTTCTAAAATTCGGATTGAACTTTCTTATTCAAACAACCCAACTTCCAAAGGGCTTAACTCACTCATACGAGTTCAGAATCGCGCAAACTCAGTGGCGTTGGAAAGGTTTTTCCAAGAGATTTCAAACCATATTTGGAAATACACCTAAATCATCTTGAGCTAGGAGTTATGGCCATTTGAAATTGACCAAAACTCAACTTATTCTAACTTAACAAAATTTCCAGATTTTTATTCTTTCCAAAAATAACTATTTCCAATTATTAGCTTCTTCCTAGTTATTTCAGATTGCGAGATGTTACAAATTGCAACCCAAAAAACTTATCATAAAATACAAAATCGGTAAATAAAGTGCAAATATATATATACACACACAAAAGAAGGATCTTTTGAGCAAGATAACTAAGGAACATTAATAAAAAAATGACACAAATAATGTTACAATCCACATTGAAAGAAGTTTCATCATATAAATTGAAAAATAATTAAGAATATTTAAACATAAATTATGTAATTGTTTTTGGCTTGTTCCTCATACTCAAATAAATACATTATCAAAATCGAAAGAAGGACAATAATGTGTTTTGCCTCCGACATTCCCACAATGAAGCAATATAATTCTTAAATCCAAAACTTAATATTGTTTTGTAACTGAAACTCAAAAGTAGGAAATAGGTGATGAATGCATGACGATGAAAAGCTTGTAGAAGTTGCATAAGCTCTGAATATAGAACTAATAAGATGATTTTTACTTTGTGTTTGATAGATCATTTGACTATGATTGAATAAACTAAATTTGTCTGTCCAAATTTATAGAATCCTAAAAAGAATATGAAAAAGGCATAATATTACTTTCATGGAAGATCAGAGGAATTAAACATTTTAATTAAACTAATCATAGATAATAACTAAGAAATTGAAACTTTCAATAAATATGGCAATAAAGAACAACTTTCTACAATCAGATTCAATGTATATTGTTTAGAAGTCTATTAATTTAATTTTAGAAGTTAATGAAAAATATATTTTTATCTCCAACTTTTGATGATCAGTATGATTAATTATATATATACGGTAAAACCTCTATAAATTAATACTCGATAAATTAATAATCTCTCTAAAGTAATATTTTCCTCCGGTCCTGACTTGGGCCAATGGAAAAAATCACCAATTTTGATAAGATAATAATATAATATATTTCCAAAAGACCCCTATATAAATATATGGTTCCGTTAATATCATAAATTAATAATTCTTTAAAAGTACAAATATATCAAAGACAATTTAGTGAAATATGATTCTATTGTGTTTTGTTTTTTCTTAAATTTTAAATCTAGTTGAAGCTCATCTCTAACTTTTCTTATTGCATCCAAGAGATTTGGTATTGTCTTTTCGAACTGCACCATAAAATTGTGAAGACTTCTAGATGCGATAAGTGTTTCCTTACTTGTAACTGGTTCCAAAGGTACAATATCATCTTCAACTTCATCATCAACATTGCCTTTTTCGATGATATCTGCAATTTCTTCTAAGCTCTGGACCTCTGAACATGTATCGCTTTCACCTAATCCAACAGGTTATTAACATCCATTTTATTGTGGTAACCGAGATCATTAATCATGACCTCAAGTTCATGAATGACGTTTTCACAAGCGGGTTCATTCAAATTCTCTGAGATTGCATCCCCCGAACAAATTTTTCAGTGTCAAACAATTTGCTATAACATTTGTTGTCCAAGCAGGGATTGCAAAATTGAAAGCATCCAAAACATTAATCTTTGTTGGATCAGTTTGTCCCAATTCATAGCCTTCTAATATTCTACGATAAAATCTGTTACGATAATACATCTGGAAAACTCTTATTACCTAGCATCAGAAGGTTGAATTTTTCATATCATGTTGGGTGGCAAAATTAACAATTCAACATATTGTAGTCCTTCAATAATTCTATTATGGGCTGGACAATTATCTACCATAAGCAAAACTCGTCTACCATACATTTTGTGGTCAAACCAACGAATATATTCATCAAAAAACACACTTCTTTTGTTTGCATGATGGTGACAATTCAATAAATCTGATACATAAATTAGTAAGATACAATGATTTTGATGTATTCGTTGTACTTTATGTATACTATTTTGTTTATGTGAAATCAGTAAATACGATACATAAATTAGTAAGATACAATGATGTTGATATGATCAAAATTAACCTTCATTAAATCTCAAACCATTCTTTAAATTAATAAATATTAATTTATCGATTAAATAATATCTCTATAAATTAATAAAATTTCATGGTCCCACCTATATTAATTTATAGAGGTTTTATTGTATATATATATATATAGAGAGAGAGAGAGAGAGAGAGATTAAATGTAATTATCTTTTTGAACTTTTGAACATTTAAATTAAGAGTAATAAATACTATATAATAAATCAGAAATTTATTTATTAATATTTAATTAATTAGATTATGATTTACTGTAGGGGAAAAATAGTAATCTATTTTTTCCGAACATTCTCCCCACTTATAGTATAATATATCTTAAAACAACTAATTTAGTATATAGTTTATATTAAATATTATATTTATTTACGCTATATTATATTAAAAGCAGACACATTTTCATATTGATGGGTAGTGACTTTTCCAAAGGGTCGTGATTTTTTTTATAGAGTTGTGACTTTTTCGATGAGTTATGACATTTTCAAAAAGTTGTAATATTTCTAAAGGGTTGTGACTTATCTGAAAAAACATCTATAAATAGAGGGGGTTTCTCACACTTTTAAACTATGAATTTTGTAAGTTTTCTATTCTTCTATTGTGAGAGTTGTTCAATTATGCAATTACAATATTTTTTGTGGGTAATTAGATAGATCATAAAAAATTGATGCAACAAATTAAAGAGAATGAAATAACTCATTTTCAAACGAGAAGAGTATCTTGATAATTAATATGTACTCATATTCATAGCCATAAAATATACTTTTGCAGCAATTTCTACCTAACAAAAAGTTCAATGATTCTTCGTTGCACAAACTACAATTTGGTGTTCAGAATCTGAAAAGTCTCAAACTGTTGGTGAAAAAATATTTGATCAAAAACGGTAATGACATGTTCCCGTCGTTATAGAAAAGACATCGGGGAAGAATTTTGGGTCAGATTTTTTTTTGGTAGTAACTTAAAATTTCCTAGCCTATTCCAAATTTGGACGAAATCAGAGTCAGTGAGTTCTAAGAAGATATGGTAGCGAATGAGAGACCTAATAACGAATTTGATTACATGAGTAGATAGCTAAGACGTTAAGGAACCCGTATGACTTTACGGAATCAAATTCTGGCGAGTAGAACTACCGAAACTAACCTTAGCGTGAACAGGTAGTTTCTGAGTGTCATGGGATGAAGGTGTGTTGTGAAATGGGGGTTTGAAACTCTTAATTCAACTCTCTGTTTCCAAGCAAGCCACTTGGGCGGAATTATTCACTGGGCCGTTGTGGCGGGATGGGGGCCTCCATAGCGGGACAGTCGCAACTTAAGTCGGAAATAAACCCCAAAAATGTTATTTTCTGCAAATTTCATTCTTGAGAGCTAGGAGATAACCCCAGGTGATTTCTTGACAGTTTCCCATGACTTTTGGTGTTAAAGGTAAGGTTTTCACTCCCCAAATACATTTTTTGATCCGTAGAACGTAGAATCTTGATTATATATTGTTGGGTGAGGGTTTTTTAACTAAATTAGATGGTGGGAAAAATCCCTAGCTGCACCTTAGGATCATGAGTTGGGTCTTGGGTTTAAGGTTTGCCATAATCTGAGTAAATTAGACCTTAATTATTGATCCTCGTATTGAATTGATTGTTTGTAGACCTAGAAAAAGCGGAAAGAATCTAGAAAGGGAAGAATCAAGTTTCTTAAGAGGATTCAAGCTTGTTTTCGTGGTAGGTGATGGTTGATTTCTCATTTTGTGTGATGTATGCTAGCAATTGCTTCATTGTAATGTATGTATGTATACGAATGTTGCACTATTGATCACACCTAATGCAAATGAGTATGAATGAGAATGTATGCCATGAATCAACACTTGATTGTATGATTTTGAGAATGTACATTTTAATTGTGATTGTGGCTTGTTGAATGGATCTGGTGTTACATTCCAACACACTAACTGGGATAGGAATTCACATACCGACATACATATTGGAACGAGTGTGACATTCTGACACACTAACTTTGATCGGGTACCACGTTCTGGTGCACTAACAGTTTGGGTATGGGTTCCATGAGAGGACCATTGGATTGTCGTGATTACTTGTTAAAGAGAATGTGGAATTGTAAGTTGTTCATGATTGATAATCGATATAAGTGTTATATTATGTATATGCATGTTTACTATGTTGTAACTATTGCATATATTTTGCTTACTAGAATAGCCGCGTGATCCTACCAATACAATGTGGTTGTGTACTGATACTGCACTAGCTCTTTCTTTGTTGAGTACATGACATCTTCAGGAGGCTACTGACAAACCTCATTTAGGAGATCAGTGATCAATCGAATTCAAGGGTGAGCCAGTTCTTCCAGGCTGCCATGAGTTCTCTTTTTGCTCAGTCCTTCTTATTCAGACTTAGATTAGTGCTATAGATGATCAGTTGTTTTAGATTTCGAGGTTGTGGCTCTTTTCTTTAGAGTTATGGTTTCTTGTTAGAGTTTTGGTACATTGACTTTCAGTTTCTAAGGAATATTTCCTCAATGTTTTGATAGTCGTTGTTAGATTTTTGGAGTTTATAGGAACTTTACTTTATTTCTACATTTAAACCTGCTTCTGTATCTTAAAATGTGTAGTTCTTGGGTTAGCTGATTAGTATTAATGGATCTCCCACCGGAAGGCTAGTGTTGGTGCCAATCACGATGATCTGGGTCGTGACAAAAACTTGTTTGAAGAGTCCAAACTATATTTAATAAGTACTCTTTCATTTCCAATTTATTTATTGTACTTTTATTTTTATTCAGTTTAATCTAGAATGTTCTTTTTTCTTGGTGGTGGGGGCGCATCTTTAAGACCACAAAGTTAAAAGACATTTTTATATATTCTACATATGATCCTTAAACTAAAAGTCTTCTTTATTTGTTAAAATTTCTTATCAAATTAAAATTAGACAAATCTATATCTATCTTTTTTTTAAATATATATATCTATCTATACTACCTTAAAAGAATGAACTACTTAACTTAAATGCTAAATGATTATAATACCCTCAACTTAAAATACCAAATATAATATATCTTTGATATTTTATATTGTATTATATTTATTTATATGTATTATATTATATTATATTAGTGGCATACACCTTTTCACATTGAAGGATTGTGACATTTTTGAAGAGTTATAACTTTTCCGATGAGTTGTGACCTTTTTGAATGGCTGTGACTTTTCTATAGGGTTGCGAATTTTCAGAAGAGTTTTCACTTTTCTGAAGGGTTGCAATTTTTCGAAAAGTTACGACTTTTCCGATGAGTTGTGACCTTTCTGAAGGGTTGTAACTTCTTTTTTATAAGGCACAATAAGCAGTTTTTCATACACTACCCTTTGTTGGCTATAAAAAGAGGGGCTTCCTCAAAATTTTAAAATACATTTTTAAAAAAATATTCATTATTCTTTCTACGATAACTTGTTTTTTACTTTTCCAAGATATTAGATTTCCTCCAATTATAACACAATGACCTGAAGTAGACCGCCTGTCAGAAGGAGATCCTGCCAAATCTGCATCAGAATATCCAACAATGTTGGTGTGTCCCTTATCTTCATACAATAAACCTTGTCCTGGAGAGCTTTTGATATATTTCAGGATGCGAATCACTGCATTCTAGTGACTATCACAAGGAGATTGCAAAAATTGGCTAACTACACTAACAACTAATGAGATGTTTGGTCGTGTTATCGTAAGATAGTTGAGTTTGCCAACAAGTCTCTGATATCTTCTAGGATCTTTTAGAGGCTCCCCCTGTCCTAGAATAAGCTTAGTATTTGGATCCATTGGATTGTCCACATGTTTGCAATCCAACATACCAACATCTTCCAAAATGTCTAAGGCATATTTTCTTTGAGTAATAGCAATACCATGGCCAGATTGTGCCACTTCTGTAACACCTCAGCCTTAGAAAGGGAAAAATTTAGAAAGAACTAATTTGGAAAGCGCTAATTTGATATTTGTTCAAGTTAAGCTTAAGTTGTGAGTTTTGATATATTGCAGGACGCGAATAACTGCATTCTAGTGACTATCACAAGGAGATTGCAAAAATTGGCTAACTACACTAACAACTAATGAGATGTCTGGTCGTGTTATCGTAAGATAGTTGAGTTTGCCAACAAGTCTCTGATATCTTTTAGGATCTTTTAGAGGCTCCCGCTGTCCTAGAATAAGCTTAGTATTTGGATCCATTGGATTGTCCACAAGTTTGCAATCCAACATACCAACATCTTCCAAAATGTCTAAGGCATATTTCCTTTGAGTAATAGCAATACCATGCACAGATTGTGCCACTTCTATAACACCTCGGCCTTAGAAAGGGAAAATTTTAGAAAGAACTAATTTGGAAAGAGCTAATTTGAGATTTGTTCAAGTTAAGCTTAAGTTGTGAGTTTTGGGTCAACTTCAACGACCATAACTTTTCGCAAAGGATGAGCTAGGTGGCCCATAAGATATCAAATGAAAGATATCTAAATCCCCTTTCCAACGCCACCAAGTTTGCTAAAATCCGAGTTCGAATGAGGGACATATGCCCAGTTGAGTTCAGCCTATCCAGTTAAGAAAATTAACCCGAATTAATGAGGAGTATTTAGGTCTTTTCCTTACCCCATTAGCTTTAAACGTTTTTGGAAATATTTAGTGGTATAAACTGACTTAGATCAGTTTTCATAATTCAAAATCACGCTTAGAGTTTTGAGAGGAGTTCAAGAGGAGGATACAAGGAGGAGATCAAGCGTTCGCCAAGATTTCTTGCGAATCGAGGATTTGTTTCACCAAATTAAGGTATGTAATCTTCCATAGTGTTGGGTTTGTTCGCCCTTACGCCAAATACTAATCTTTTACGCATGACTTCATCCCTGATATTGAATCGTTGAGTTCTTGAAAGGTTTTTGAATTTAATTAGTAATGGAATGTTGTCTTGAGTTCTTGAGGCGATGGTTGCGAATGAGTTGAGTAAATTGATAGTTCTTGTGTGGTTTTCACTAAGATTGTTCTGAGTTATAAGAATTCGAGAGTTTTGACCTTAGAATTGCAGTGGGTATGAGTTGAATCGAGTGTGGGAGAGGAAGAAAAGATCGGACAAAAATAAAGCACCCTAGTCCGCATCGCGGACATGCTTCAAATTCCATTCCCTAGAAAATTTCCTCCCTCTCTGCATCGTGGGTAGAACGCGGACTCCACTGTTTTAAAAATTATTTCCCGACCAAATAATTTAATTCTTCTCTGCGTCGCACCTTTGCTCCTTAGTCAGTATCTTCGCTCGTTTATTTTTATCAACTATCTAAACCCCATATAATCATCACAGGTTCCTTCATATCATAAATCATAAGTCTTGAATTCATAATTCAAATTCAAGATAGAGTTAAGAGTCAAGTTTGAGAAAGTCTTTCAAGTCATTTTGAGAAGTCTTTTGCAATCTTTTAAAATTTGTTTTAAGACTTGAGTACTTGAGTATGAGGATGAGGAGAGACGAGTTTCATTTTTTTCAAAATGAATATATGGGAACTAAGTATTTCCAAGAGTAAATGTTTTACATTTAAAATGAGAGGGAACATTCATTTCCAAAGGAGTTCATGAGGAGTTTTGAGCATTATATCTTTTGAGAGAAACCTTTTGAGTAATAATCTCAAAATTTGAAGATGAGGAAATGTTTTTAAACATATGAGCTGACTCATATTATTGGGAGTAGTACTGAGCACCGATATGGGGACGAGTTCAAACAACTCAAAAATCTCATAAACCATGTGGCCAACGTGGGTAGAAAGGGTCATACTTTTTAGACGATTACATATTGTTTTTTAAGCATAGCTTAGTGGATTCACTTAGTTGAGGATTTCTATACCCCAGCAAGGTATATGACAGTTCTGGCAGCGTGGGGGAGACACTGAATCATCACATAGCTCATAGTGATGGTTGTCAGTTAGAGAATCTCCCAAAATGAGTTATTTTGTATTTTTACATACAAACTGAGTTATTATTGTATTTTTTTAATACATTGAGTTGTTATATACTATTTTAAAATCTTTGTTTATAATGTATCTCTATTGTTGCTTTTATATTGAACTAGGTTGAGTATTTATGAGTTTGAGTATCTTTGAGTACCTTTGAGTATTCTTAAGTATGCTTGAGTTAAGATGAGGTGAGTATGCTTCTTCAGTTCCAGTTAAAGCTTATGTCATGTTTTAGATTTTCACTTGCATGCTCGTACATTAAATGTACTGAACGTAATTTGGCCTGCATCTTTCATGATGTAGATACAGGAAATCAGGGCATCATCAGGCACGCTGTTGATACAATTTGTAGTCCTAGAATTGTTTGGTGAGCCTCTTTGCTTCTGGAGGATCCCTCATTTATTTCTATTATTTCAATTTTGTTAGGATGATCGGGGGTCTTGTGTCGACATCCCTCATAGTATTAGAGGCTTAGTAGACAGTAATAGTTGTGAAGTATGTTGCATTTTCTATTGTTAATGTTCTAGAATTGAGTTGCCTCTATTGGTCAGTTCACTGTTTTTAAATATTTTGAGTTAAGTATTTGAGACTTTTGAGTACATCTAATTTTGAGTAAGTCTTTTGCTGAGATTTCAGCCAGACCAAGGGTTCGCTTGGGGCCAACAATGGTTGTCGAGTGCCAGTCGCGTCCAGGGTGTAGGCTCGGGGTGTGACAACTTCAATGCCCAGAAAGTATTTCAACTTGACCAAATCCCTAGGACTTGATAGGTGTTGTTTGAGTTGAGCAATACCTTCATAATCATCTCATGTGATAACGATATCATCAACATAAACAATTCAAAAGATATGTTTTCCATGAGATGAATGCCTATAAAATACAAAGTGATCGGCTTCTATTCGGATCATTCCAGATTATTGGACAACAACTCAAAAATGACTAAATAATCTTCTGGGAGACTACTTGAGACCATAGAGGGATCGACGAAGTTTACAAACTAGTCTATTCTCCCCTAAGCAACAAACCCTGGTGGTTGCTCCATATATACCTCTTCAACAAGTTCTCCATGTAGGAATGCATTTTTGATGTCCAGTAAAAAATGGGGTCAGTGATTCATTGGTTCCATATAGATGAGAAGACGTACCGAAGCCATCTTGGCAACTGGTGAGAAAGTATATCCATAATCGATGCCATAAATCTGAGTGTATTCCTTAGCAACCAGTCTTGCTTTGAGACGATCAATAGCTCCATCTGAACCTACCTTAACTGTGAATAATACCCAACGACAACCAACTGTGGTTTTTCCTTCAGGTAAAGGAACAAGCTCCCAAGTACCATTATCATGCAAATCAGTCATCTCCTCAATCATATCTTGACGCCAACCTGGATGAACCAGTGTTTTTGCCACAGTCTTTGGAACTTTGACTGATGATAAGCTAGTAAGGAAGGCATGATATGAAGGTGACAAACTATGATAACTTAAATAAGAATAAACGAGAGTTTGATTGGCAGTAGTTCTAGCACCTTTGCGAAGAGCAATGGGAAAGTCATCGGATAAGTGCTCGACCGAAGTAGAAGACATTGTTGGAGCAGGAAATTAGTCGCCAAGATTGCTTTGTGCACATCTATCAGAGTTAGAAATACCAACTGGATTAGCAAGTTCAGTAGGAGGTTGAGGTCATCGAAAATAGACCTTAAGAGTTGGAGGTGGAGCTGGCGTTTGAATAGTTGGATTGGGAAGGACTGCTATGGCCTTCACATTTTCTGTATTAGGAGAAAAATATGGAGAAGTCTCAAAAAAGTAACATCTGCAAAGATCAAGTAATTATTGGTTGAGGGATCAAAGCATTTGTAACCTTTCTGTAGACGACAATACCCAAGAAAGAGACGTTTAAAAGCCTTGTGCTGAATTTTATCTTTTTCGGGGGTGAGGTTATTAATAAAATAGGTGCAACCAAACACATGTGGAGGAAGAGGAAATGAATTTTGGTCCGGATAAAGAACTGAGTGAGGACTCTGGTACTGCAAAACAGATGAAGGCATGTGATAGATTAAATAGCAAGCAGTAATAACAGCATCACCCCAAAAATGTGAGGGACATAATTGTGAATGAGCAGTGTTTAAGCTGTTTCAATTAGATGTATGTTCTTTCGCTCAGAAACTCTATTTTTTTTTAGAAGTATGTGCTCAAGAAGACAAGTGCAATATACCTTGGGATGACATAAAAGAAGAGAGACAAGTAGAGAAGTATTCTCGGGCATTATTACTGATTAACTTCTTAATGAAAATACCAAATTGATTGCGGATTTCAGCATGAAATTTCTGAAAGATAAAGAATAGCTCAGATCTATTTTTCATTAAAAATAGCCATGTGTATTGAGTATAGTCATCAATAAAAGTAACAAAATAATGAAAGACTAAGGAAGAACTGACACGACTTGGACCCCATAGATCTGAATGAACGATTCCAAACATAGAGGTGGTCATATTATTGATGTGTTTTCGGAAAGAGAAACGAGTATGATTACCAAGCTGACACGACTCATATTCTAACAACGATAAACTAGATAAACTGGAGACCATCTTTTGCAATTTTAGGATACTTGGATAACCCAATTGACTATGGAGCAATTCAGAAGAAACAACGGAAGTGAAAGCAACATGTGGTTTTGGGATAGAGAGTAGGTACAATCCCTATGACTCATGTACTTTTCCAATCACCTGTCCCGTACTCTGATCCTGCACAAGAACAGAATCATCAAAGAAGGTTACAACGCATTTCAGAATTTTTGTTAATTTGCTAATAGAAATAAGATTATATGGACATTCAGGTGCAAAAAAGACTGATTTTAAAGGTATGGAAGGCAAAGGATGAGCAATACCTATCCCTTTTACAATCGTCTTTGATCAATTCGCCAAAGTAATAGTAGTGTAACATCCCATCTTAGAAAAGAGCTAAAACTAGAAAATAACTAATTTGGAAAGAGCCAATTTGAGAATTTTGCAAGTTATGTTTAAGATGTGAGCTTTGGGTCAACTTCAAATGGCCATAACTTTGAGTACGTGATGAGTTAGGTGGCCCATAAGATATCAAATGAAAGGTCTTGAAATTCTCTTTCCAACGCCACTGAGTTTGCTAAATTTCAGGTTAGGATAAGGCAGATATGCCCATTTGAAGTTAGCATGTCCAGTTAAGAAATGTTACTCAAATTAATGAGGGGTATTTTGGTCTTTTCCTTACACCATCAGCTTAAAATGAATTTAGTAATATTTTTGGGGTCAAATCTGATTTGGGTCAGTTATCATAATTCCAAATACGCTTAGGGTTTTGAGAGGAGTTCAAGAAGAGGAGAGAAGAGAAAAAGTTCAAGGCGTTCGTCAAGATTCGGGAAATTTGTCGAGGGATTTCGCCAAATTAAGGTATGTAAGTTTCCATTTTGTTGGGTTCGTTCACCCACACGCCAATCATGATTTACATATTCGAATTTCATCCATAAGATTGAGTATATTTCAGTTCTTGAAGAATTCTTGATGAGTTTCTTGAAGTTTGTGATCTATTCTTTTAGTATGAGGTTTCGTTGAGTTCTTGTGATGAGGATCTTGGATTTGAGTGTTGTTCTTAAGTAATTTAGAGTGGATTTTGTTGCATTATGTTGGGTCTAAGAATCCAAAAGAGTTTGAGGGAAATCATTTGATTTTGAGGAGTTAGGGCATGAAAAAGAACAAGAAAATTCATCGGTTTCTGGGCAGAGGCATGGGGAATCGCACCAGCCATAGCGCCCAAACTACTGGTCTGTAGTTTGGGGCCTGGCGCCCTGGGCCACGCAGTGTGCCCCAACTAGTGGTCAGTAGTTATGGGGTTGGCGCCCCACGCCACTCAGTGCGCCAGGGCGCCAGGTCCCCTACTCTTCGGACCTTCTTTTCGTTTGAGTTCCTCTAATTGTACTTATGTTTTCTACCTGATATTTACACTTAAACTCTTCATTAATCCTTGAGAGATAATCCATATCCAAGTTGTAATTCTTGAATTCATAATTCAAATTAAAGGTAGAGTTAAGAGTAAAGTCTTGAGAGTTCTTCCGAGTCATTTTGAGGAGTCTTTTACAATCTTTTAAAACTTGTTTTAAGACTTGAGTACTTGAGTTTGAGGATGCGGAGAATTGAGTTTCATTTTTTTAAAATGATATATGGGAACTAAGTATCCGAAGAGTAAATGTTTTTACATTTAAGATTAGATGAAACACCGATTTCCTAAAGAGTTCATGAGGAGTTTTGAGTACTATCTCTCTTAAGAGAAACCTTTTGAGAATTATCTCAATGTTGAGGATGAGAAAATCTATATATTCGATATATATTACCTTAAAAACATGAACTCGTAACTTGAATGTTAAATTATTATAATATCCCTAACTTAGGTTGTGCCTTTTTCGATGAGTTGTGACTTTTCCAATCTATATCTATATTACCTTAAAAGCATGAACTCCTAACTTGAATGTTAAATTACTATAGTATCTCTAACTTAGGTTGTGCCTTTTTAGATAAGTTGTGACTTTTCCAATAAGTTGTGACTTTTTTTTAAAGGGTTGTGATTTTTCGATGGGTTGTGACTTTTCCAAAGATTTGTCACTTTTTTAATAAGTTGTGACTTTTTCAAAGGGTTGTGACTTCTCTGAAAGGTCATGACTTTTCAGATAAGACACAAAAAAACACTTGTTCATTCTACCCTTTGTTGACTATAAATATAGGGGCTTCCTCTCATTTTTCAAAAGCAATTTTTTTTTAATCTTCTACTATTCTTCTTCTTTTATTTTATAAAAAAATTGTGTGATTTATTGGCGTTGAGTGAGTCTGAAGTTTAGCGGAATATGAGGTACCAGATGAAGTAAATTGTTCTATCCTAAAAAGGTATATTCCATAACCTCGAGTACTTGAGGAAAATAATTTAGATGATATAATAATTATTTTTTACTTAACGTAAACATTAGTATGTAATGTTTCAATATATGAAGTTGAAATGATGCAGTTTAAATTCATTTATTTTTGTTAACAATTTCTCTTGTGATGTACATATATGCTTCTGAATAACTTTTTCCAAAATTATTAGACTTATCAAGAGTTAGATAATTGTCACGATTTTTTTTTGATGCTCAAGACAAAAGAAATGACTTTATTTATCAATACTACTTATATTATTTGGATTGTCAGAAAGTTTGCTTCAAAAAAGTTATTTACTATATAAACATTCCCCTTTTGTTTTAGTTATATACTAATTCTTAAAATTTCAATATTTTAGACGAGGAAAAGTTCAAATGACTTGTAACAATGCCAGTCGAAGTTTGTATTAGTTTAATTTTTATTATTTATTTAATAACTAATTTTTATGAGATAAATATTTTTATTAATGCAAATATATATATATGGGTAGGTATCTATATTTAATTTAAAGTATTATATGTCACGAATGTATTATCAAGCTAACAAGACTTCTAACTTCAAAATATATTATTTTATAATATTCTGAATTTAAAAAAAAAAAAAACTCACAACAAATTTGAAAATATGTGGATATAAATGAATCATTTAAAATTTATCATTTACAAAATAAATTTTATATTAAGTAATATGGAATAAATAATTTCATGTTGTCCCTACACTAAATTAAAATCTAATAACTATAAAAAAAAGGGAACATTAATTAAAAGTTCTATTTATTTATGTAAGTATAAAATTTATTAGAAATTCATCTATTACAAATTAATTCTTTAGTTATAACATTATAAATTTTCTTAGTTATTACTAATTAATGCAAACATTATTGACACTCTTTTACATTCTTTAGTTATAACATTATGAATTCTCATAGTTATTAATTAACTATATCTATCTTTCATCTTTTCTTATATTAACCTTTGACCAATAATTTTTCATATTATTATACCGCCTCTATAAATGTTATAACACGGTGTTGAAGTATATGAACTATATCTTTTTTTGTTGTAAGATAAACATGTGATTATATATATGATTTCATAGATAGAATATATTCTTTAATTTTAACTTCTAGTTTTTCTGGTAAAAAAAAAAGGAAACCTTTTTCAGTTAACTATGAAGAAACAGATAACTATCTTTGATTTATGTACACAATCAATCGAGAAGTCAAATATGAGAGCCAACAACAAGAACGACATATATTATGTTATAACTTATAAAATAAAAATTAATATACAAAAATAGTTCTAAAAATACATCTAAATAGTTTAACATGGAATACACCTGCAAAGCACATCTGGTTAGATCACAAGAAAAATGAACAACAAATATCGTCTATAAGGTAATATTAGTAAGATACGACTAATTACATGATTGAACCTCATCAAATATAAATAATTCTATACATTATTGCATCTAACTAATAAAATATTTCATTGACCATCTTCACAGGTTTGTGTGAATAAGAGATAAATATGACGATCCACATTGAACATTCACAAAAGAATCTGCAATATTATTTTGTGCAAAACTTATTATTCAAATCTTTGCTTAAATAAGCAATACTATTTACTATAAAATATATTTTCTAAATTAGTAATCACGTGCAACGCTGGTGTCAAAACACTAGTGTATTTAAAAATATGAGCTAAAGTTATACTTTGGGAGTAGTATTGAGCACCGATATGGGGACGAGTTCAGATAACTCAAAGTCCTCATAAACCATGTAGCCAACGTGGGTTGAAAGGGTCATACTTTTTAGATGATTCTTTATTGCTTTTAGCATAATTTAGTGGATCCACTTAGTTGAGGAGTTCTATCCCCCGAAAAGGTATAGGAGAGTTCTGGCAGCATGGGCGAGACACTGTATCATCACATAGCTCATAGTGATGGTTGTCGATTTGAGAATCTCCCAAACATAGTTATTTTGTATTTTTGCATACAAACTGAGTTATTATTGTATTTTTAAATATATTGAGTTGTTATCTACTGTTTTAAATGCTTTATATAAACTGCATCATTATTGTTGTTTTTATACTGCATTGAGTTAAGTATCCATGAGTTGAGGTTGGGTTGAGTAGAGTCGAGGTGAGTATGCTTCATTCTTTCCAAGTTCAAGCTTTACGTTATGTTCAGTTTTCCCCTTACATGCTCGTACATTCAATGTACTGATGTCATTTGGCCTGCATCGTTTAATGACGCAGATATAGGAGATCAGAGTTATCAACAGGTGATTTGTTGATACCAGTTGTAGTTCCAGTGTTGTTTGATGAGCCTCCTTACTTTCGGAGGATCCCTCATTTCTGTTTTATCATTTTAGTTTTGTTGTTCGGATGATCGATGGTCTTGTCCCGACATCTTTCATGGTTTCATAGATAGATAAATAGTAGTAGTTCAGGAGTTTTTTCATTTATACTTTTAATGTTGAAGACTTGAGTTGCCTATTTCTGGCTAGTAGAATATTCCTATATATTTTGAGTTATTATTTTGAGATTTCGAGTAAAGTTCTACTTTTGAGTTTATCTTTTATTGAAAAAGTCTTCTGCTGAAAGTTGAGTCAGGTCAAGGGTTCACTTGGGGGCAGCAATGGTACTCGAGTGCCTATCACGTCTAGATGTAGGCTCGGAGCGTGACAAATAAAGAGAGTAGAAGGGGTAGTAAGAGTAGAGACAGTGTTTTTGTTACCAGAAATATGGTCAGAAACACCAAAATCAAGAATCCATTGTTCCTGAGACGAAGATTGTGCAACATAAGCAAAGGACTTCCCAAGTTGTATTGTGCAAGCAGTTGATGATTGTTACCTTGATGTTTGATACTGAAGGTAGTCATTATAGTCTACTCCAGTTAAAGTGATAGATTGAGATGATCCATCCATTATGAGCCTCTTTTTATTTTGTTTTGTCACAAAAAGAAGTATTGGAGAAAGAGAGAGATGAGACTTTACCTTTTTTATGATATGGTTGATTTAGCAACTAGTTGATCAACCTCTCTGATTTTTTTTCAATTTATGTTACTAAAATAGAAGAACATTCAGAGAGAGGGCCAAAAAATCAATAGCTCTGATACCAGGAGAAATTAGAAGAGGAAGAGGAAGAGGAGGAAGAAGAAGAACATGAGGACGAAGACGAAGACGAAGAAGAAGAGGAAGAGAGATATTGGGAATTGAATTGATTGATCATTCCCTCAAGTTGATGGGATGAAATAGCTTTTACAAATAATGTAAATAAGGAAAGAAGATAATAAAATATTACACAATCTCCTAACTGCCTAATTAAAGAGATTAGGAAATATTCTCATATCTAGATTATTTAATCATACCATATTTAAATATTCTCATATCTACACTATCCAAATATACCATAATTAACAAAAATATTAGTAAAATTTGTGAGAACTTCATAAAAAAAATATTACTTTCCTTATAATCTTAATGAACTTGAAGAAAAAGTTATAAATACCTAGGTTGAATTATTGACACACTCAATTACTAAATAGAAGAATGAAGATATTTGTCAGTTTGAAACGATTACTATCAAAACAATGTTTAATAATAATTGCTTAGATTAATGTTTTAGTTTATACCTTAAAAGTCATTCTATTAATATTTTATCAAATAATACTTAAATTATGAATTATTTTAGAAGCCACAGTTAGCAGCTTGGCCAGTGTATTTCATGGTCATGCCAGCTTGACTGCTTGTATTGCTAGTAGTCAGTTTATCATGAAAAGTTCAGTTGTTTGTTTCATGATTCAACTTTTACCATTTAGAGTGTAAGGCTACAAGTTGGCTTCATAGATGAAACTTCAAGTTATGTGTGAAAGGTGTTTTAAGTTCCAATCTATGTGAAACATTAATTTTTTATAGTCCCTCAAATTAAGAAGGGTAGTTATTAGCAATGTAATTTGGGTCCACAACACCAATCCATTTAACTACTATTTTATTGAAATTATATGTGATATCATGTTGAATTATTTCTCAACTTAAGGAGTATACTTTTCAAAAGACCACATAGAATATTTTTAATTCATTCTTTGTTATAATATTTTAAAATACATAAAAAATTTAATTGATTCTAAAAATATTATTAGTGTTGCATAAATTGTGACAAAAAAAAAACATATATTATATAAAAATGATGTAAAATATACTACACATAACAATAATTAACAAATTAAAAAGTTTAAGACCATAAAAACATTTGGTTTATCAAGTTCATGAAATTCCTTTTTTAGTGATCGACATGCCAAAATTGGGTCTTTTGGAAAAGCTAGAGCAAAAGTCTAAGGTTAAAAACCTCTTGTAAAATATTTCCTTAGAGGTATTTTCACTATAAATGCTTCGAGCGATGATGAAAAGAATAAGAATTTATTAGGGTGTTTGGTAGGATGGAAAACATTTTCTGAATGAAAATATTTTTTCTAAAAAAAACAATTAATTTCTTACTTATTTTCTTGTATTTGAAATATAATTAAAATATATTATCGTAAATTCACCTATTGCCATCAAAGCAAATGGATTTAAACGATATTGGAGTATCAATGTGCTTCTTTACAAGGGTGATTAATAGAGTATATTAAAATGCCTTACAGTTGAATATTATTAAACTTAGCTTGCTGATTAGATAGTAACATGGCCCATCTTGCGTGACTTCCTTTTATTCACCATGTGCTGGTTGAGCAGTACTATGCTCTCCTCAATTGTCAAACATATGCCACACATACTTGTCTGGATCCTCAGTTGTAACACTAGATTTTCATCATTTTACCAACTATAGCTATTATTTTTAAACATGAAAGAACTTAGACGGACAATGCCAAGATTAGTTGGAGAACACTAGCATATAGTGTTATACACCATTTTAATCAGGTCAAAATAGTGTACAATATTTTGGTGATTTCCAAATTAATAACTAACTTAAGATGTCACCATCTAATTAATTACGGTGAATTAAGACACCAAAAATTGATTAAAGTCTTTGTCTAAAGTTAACTCTATTTTAAGGTCTACTAAACATGATATTCTAGTTAAGGGTTCAACTAATCTAAAGGGAAGGGGTGAGACATCCTTTAAGATGCATTAAAATGATTAACCAACCGAACTTAATTAATTAATTAGGCTAAGTGTAAGAGGTAAATTTTTTGTAATGATCAAGTATTGAAAAAAACCTTAGAGTTGATAATTGAAAAGATATTTCTTATGAAAATCTATATTGTTGGAAACGATCAAAAATAAAATATATTTTGTAAACATAAAACTTCTTTGAATACTTAAACTTCAAATATTAGTAGTCTTATAAAACAAAGGTATGAATCATTAGAAACTCAAATTTTAGATCTTAAAATACTTTTAACTATTTGAAGACAAAATATACAAAACAAATATATAAAAAAACTTCATTTTTTAAAAAAGGGATTGATTAAAAGAAGGGAAAAGAGTTAAAAATGCCCTTAACATATTGAAAATGGTTTTAAAATGCCCTCCTTCCATCTATCGGATCAAAAATGCCCTTAACGTTTTTTTTTAGGTTTAAAAATGCCCTCTTTTGACATAATTATGACATGGCATTAGTGGGTCAAATAATTAAACAATTGACATTAATTTATTGATCCACATGAATTGTTAACCCACCCACATAAGTCATAACCGACCCATCCATAATGAAACAAGCTAGCAAACCCCAAAACAATCAACCCATCAATTCATTTTCATTTTACAGCTATTTTCAAATCTGTTGCTGATACTGAAATTTTCAATCTAAATCTACAAACCTTCGAAGATCCTTTTATTGGACTCTAAATCATATCTCACAAAATCATTTAAGTAAATTCAATAGTAATAAAGCCAAATACGTCGAACCAATGAATCAGTCTTATATAAAAAAAACAATGGTATAAACAGAGGATGAATTCATATACCTTATCAGCTCATACTGATACTACTGTGAAAGTCTCTATTCAATCGTTCATATGTGAAATTATTTGACCTTTGATGAGACCCATTTATATTCATTATAAATTACAACCAATATACTTCTAGTAAATTAACCTTAAAATGCCAAGTATAAAAATTGAAGTTTCAGTCTTCCTCTTATCAAAGTTATTTTCAAGGATTAAAAAAAAATCTTATTAAGTCATATTCCCGTCTTACCATCATCACATTCTAAGATCAAAACCCGAAGAAACCCTTTTTTTTAGCATACAGAGATATTGGGAACAAATCTGAAAATGGAGGTGTAAAATAGGAATTGATAGGTTCGATTGTTTTAGGGTTTGCTAGCTTAGTTAATTATGGACGGGTTTGTTATGACTTGTGGGTGGGTTAAGAATTCACGTGGACCAATAAATTAATGCCAATTATTTAATTATTTGATCCACTAATGCCATGTCATATTTCTGTCAAAAGGGGGCATTTTTAAACCTAAGAAAAATGTTAAGGGCAATTTTGATCCAATAGGTGGAAAGAGGGCATTTTAAAACCATTTTCAATACGTTAAAAGATATTTTTAACCCTTTTCCCTTAAAATAATGAGATATATTTTACGTTTTTAAAAATATTACTACGATTCCTTCATTCTAAGAAATTTTGAACTCTAATCGACCCGATAAAATAAGTTACCACTAGCATACTACATAAAATGTCATACACAACAAGTAATAAAATGTAAATAACAAGAAGTATTTAAGAGTAGATAAAAAAACTCATAAGAGATACACAAAATAAATTAGCAAAAATAAAGAAAGGGAATATCCGCCAGTTTCTCCTAGTCCCACATGTGTTCCTGTTTGGATGAAGGTTCTAGGCAGCAAGAGTCACGAACAAAGATGTAGATGCACGTTTCAGGTCTCTGATAACGTCCAAATATACTTCTTGAAAAGAAATATAAATGATCGTGTGCAATATATTTATCAACTATGAGTCGGGGTCGATCCCACAGAGAATATGGAAGAATATTGTCAATAGCAAATATTTAACTCGATAGTCATTATATAAAAATGAGGGAATTTAAATTGAAATAAAATAAAAACAATAAAAAGATAGCTTCGAACTAAGTATTTATTTATATTCAAATTATTAAAAGTAACTAGGATTGTGTTTCCCATAAGCTCATAACGCGGTAATCCTTATAATAGTAATCTTTTTCTAGTGTATTACATGCAAAGTGATAAGTTAGATATCTCTAATTACTTGGTCCGGCAACTAGAGAATTTCACCCCGCACCTTGGTCCGGCTACGTGTGTATAATTTACTAACACTTACCTTTACCTCATATTAGACATCACATCGATGTTTGACTTAGTTATTACTTCGCACCAATCGACACTAGACTATTAGATAGTATCACACTAAATCTATGTTGATAATTCTTTTCTTG